>BSBM01000106.1:6162500-6267500 GCA_027924585.1 Larix kaempferi
TTGCCATTGCAGATGCAGCACTGAATGCTGCATCAACCATCGATGCGAGGTTTGAAATAGACAACTCTAGTTCTTGATGTAGTAAACACGCAATTCAAACATTAACAAAAACGATTTATGCACTCGATTTCAAGTTAACCAACAAATATCATCGAAGGATATACATTACCATGGTATCTGTAAGCCCATGGTCATGGGCAGCTGGAGTCTTGCTAGGAGTAGGCTACCTCACATACACATGAAACTTGTTCATGAATGGCCTAAGAGGAGATACAAATCCAAGCAATGGTCCAGATGTTTCAGTTGGTTCCTACAATCAGCAAGTGTTCATGTAGTTAGACATGCATGATTCAACGAACAGACATGTATTTAAAAGGTGACATTTTTAATTGTTTACCTGGAGCCCAGATGTTTCCTCGGATGTTACGAACATGGATTCTACCTCCATATTAGCTTTCCACAGTGAAGGATCTTCCATATACAAGCTTAATAATTGTAAATATTAGACCGTAGATAGCATTAGTGAACTAACATGTAAAGTATGTGGAAATTAACAAATTAGCAAGTATTAAAAAACTGAAATTTTAAAATGTTTACCTGGGTGTAAAATACGGCAATGGGTGTTATATAAGAGGGACCTGCCAACTGGGTATCATCATGAATCCCTCCACCAATGACAAGATCAGTGGATGGAATGTCATGTCCCCCTGTAGAGTCTGGAACATCTGACTCTGGGGCGTCGCTGCCGGCATAAAGCATCAACTGCAAGTTCACAAAATTAATATATTAGCTCAAACTATATATATGTGCACAAAGAGGAAAATAAATGAAGAATTTATTACAATTAACCATCTACATACCTCACTCAAAAACCCATTGAAGGCAACATTTGAGGCAAGACCATAGCAAGGACGACCACAAGATGTGCACTCGTGAGGCTCAATACTAGGCTAGGGATGTGTCGATGGTCCTGCACTAGTGGATGGTCCTGCACTAGACGATGGTCCTACATGGTGACAACCTGGTGTATGTACCACACTAGGGACAGATGTCCCTTCCTCACTCATATGCTGAACCATAGTGCCATGGCGAACAATCACCCGTGCTAAAATAAAAAATGCATCATGTGTCTATGGAATAACACAATGTGCAAGTGGGACATCAGGCCCAGGAAACTGCCTGTGAGGTGCAGGGATAGGGTAATTAGGGTCTTGAAGCCTCGCATTGGGTCAGTTTTGGGGCATCCCCCCACCAATCCCCTGAAAATGCAAGATATCAAAATAGTTTACGTGTTTATGTAACATGAACTCTGCATACATCTTTCAAAGGAAATATAGGGGAATTTCCCTGTTGTTATGTGGTGGCATATCAAAAACCATATACCATCTGTCCATCCAGTTATCAACAAATAGTTGAAATGTTCACCACTCAATAGAGATATGAGGCTTGTTTGCATTTGGGATTTCCCTCAACCGAGGGTCCCTAAACAATGCAAATATGAGCTCTTTGGATATTTCCAACTTTTTTATTGCAGTGTAGTCTAGCCCATCAGCATATTCTTGTCTTTTTTTTTCTCTATATGATGTAATATCATATAGTACATTGTTTGACTATGAAATAGTATCAACGATTGCATCCAGAGTTGATGTAAGTGAGCGGCGAATCCTGTCACCGCCACTAAAAGCTGCACTAATGCCCCTCAAGCAGGCAAGCTCAATCAGTATCTCGACATTTGTGTCCATAGCTGCAACTGCAATAAAAAGATCAATACGAAAATCATTAGAAACATCTACATGGTATATAATGACGTCTCTTCAAAATTGAAAATTTATTAAATCAAACTCAAGTAAGCAATTTAATGGCATTCACTTACATACATTTAAAACTTAAAATTACACATTTAACAATTAAAAAGTAAGTTTCATTCAAGTTCTTTCTAGAAGTTAAGGCACTTCTTAACCCTCATTGGTGACTTTTCCATGCAAACTTGGGTTTAAACTTCTTATAATTTAGGAGTGTTATTTTGACATGTTTTGGCCTTCACGTCCCTTGCAGAAAAAAATATTTCCATCAACTTCATAAGCTAGAATTAAATTTATTGATTTCAACATATTACGCCTTGTGGTTGGAGGGGAGGACAAAGTGGCATGGAATGAAATGGACATGTATGAGTTTGTATTGCAAATATGATTACATATACTTGAGATGACTATCAATGATTAAGATGTTGAATAATCAACTAGATAGTGTGACTAGAATCACAATAACAACAATGTCAACTTAATAAGATATCACAAGTGGAATATGACAGTGTTATCTCAGAATTATCACATATATTTATTAATGATCCAAGTATTATGATATGCGATTGATATGACAAGATGGTTGATTAAGAGGATGAAGATTAAGTTGAGATAGAAAAACTAAATTTAAATGTCACAGTCCTAGGACTGTGACTACATTCAGTTAATGAATAAGTAAGAATATGATATGACTTGTTAGGATTAGAAATATGGTTAAGGTAACATGCCCGGGGGCATGTTAGGTGCTAAAACTCAATCCTATGTCTTAAACACAGTCTTTAAGAGGGATGGAAGTTTAGGATAGATGTAGGGTTAGGACAACATCCAAGGGAAGAAGGGTCGAGATAGGTAAGACTATTAGGAGGGTTTCAGGATAGGTTTCTAGGAGTAGTTACTAGGTCAGGGCCGCAGGTCTTTCTGAGTGTAGATTAGGATTGTTGGATATGTAAACGATAGGGGCGAGGGACTATTAGGATGTGTGAGCCAAGAAAATGGGTGATATAGGGCTGCCACTAATACTCTAAATATCATTGAATCGATCATGGTTGGGAACACTCTCATGACACACTATAGGTAGTTCATGGGTGTTCACAATTTCCATTGTTCTATAAACATGGAAACCAACCAAAAGTGACATGGGAAAATGGGAAAATTGTGGACTGGAATACAATTGGTTGTAGATGAGTTTAGAGAATCGACATGTAGAAATATATTACCCATTGTTTGTACTTTTTTAAAAAACAGTTGATAAACCTACTGATGCAGGGACATAGACTGTTTGAGTAAAGGCATTTATGACTTTGCTAGGTCAAGTGAACTTAAGGAGACTTAGGGTCTCACATGTTTCTAATTTGATTTATTTTGTTGAGAGGTTGAATATAGAGGATCAGGATACTAGATCCTTTTCCCAATGTAATCGATAGGGTTAGTTGAGCATTTCCAGAATTGTAGCATCTAGTTAGTGATTTGTCAAGTGAGTCACCAGTTAGTTGAGTTAATCACGGATTCTGTTCCTTCTTTATAGGATCAAAGAAGCTGAATTCGAGTTGTATTTAGTTTAGCTGATGACCTTTAATTAATTAGCTTTTTGGTAGCTCAATAGAGCTAGGGTTAGCTCTCAGAAGTTGAAGATAGAGATTCAACTGGAAGAGTGCTCGGAATTATCAATTCCTTGGAGCAAAACAGAGACAATTTCTCTCTGCAAATTCGATCTCTACATTGTATGGCAAGCTCAAAAAATTAAATACGAAATAGAGTGATTTTCTATATGAAGTCTTTGAGTTGAATCGACGGCCCCTGAGCGTTGAGTAGATTGATTGAGGGTGTGGATAGCGCAGGCCCGAGAGGCACTTTGTTAATGTGTTTTGGAATTTAGTTAAGGGTGCTTAACTAAGAGGCAATGTATAGCTACATACACTTGTGATGAAATTTTCATTATGTTCATGGACAAATGATTGTGATGAAATTTTGAGAAACCAAGTTACTAATTTTTTATGCATTTTTTCTATTCACGCTTGTGCATGCATTTCATCTTTTTATGGCCATTTCCGAGGAAACTTATTCAATTAGTATCATGGGGAAATGGCCTTTGAAGGTTGGAAATTTGGGTTTCATGTGGATGAATACATTATAGAGAGGGAGGATTTCTTTTTTTTTTTCGATTTTTCGTTACATTAGGAATTTTTGAGTTCATGAAAAGGGATTCGTTGTAATTATTCACTCATCTTGGTTGAGGGATATGTGAATTTAATTAGAGATTGGGTTATTTCCAATTTGATAAATATCACAAAATTAGGTTGTTTTAAACTATAAAAAAACGGTAATTTAGGTTTAGAATTGACAAAAAAATGGTATGGGTGAATGAATTACCTGATTAGATGACAATTCACCAGTGAATTCCCCCCCCCCCCCTCCAACGAAATCCAACTCCTCCAATACTCTAGGGCACAAAATCCGTCATCGTCCAAGCTCGAATTCACGTTTCTGATGCTTGAAATGCGTCATGGGTGATCAGGACTGTGTATTTAAATTGATTTTAGATTTACAAAACACGTATGTGTTATATAAATACATAACACGTACGCGTTTTGTAGTTCTATAGCGTGTACACGTTATGTTTACCTATCCTACATGTCTAATGACATGTCAGGCTCGGGTTTTACCATACCAAGTGCTATGTAGCAGAAACGCGTTATATTTTTATGTAACGTGAACGTTTTTTCAAAAACTAGGATTGCATCTAAAAGGTCCCTCAACTTCTTGCACACACCCATATACATATATATTATATATATATATATATATACACATATATATACTAGTATTGTTTTAAGTATATATATATAAGTTTGTAATTTTTATTGATACTTAAAATGAGAATTACATATTTTGGTTACATATAACGCTTCTAAAAGGGTCTTCTAGCTAAACCTCTCTTAAAAATGATTCTTCAAACAACTAATGCTTAGGATATTTATCCTCTAAGACATACATAAGGTTGAGAAATAAATTTCTCTCTTATGAAAGAAAAATATGTCCCAAAAAAATTTCACATAAAGAAAAAATACTTAAAAATTTCACCTAGGATCTCAACAATTTAGAAAAAAAAAATCATCCCAAAACCACAAAACCATTACATAATATAAATGACACATTTCCGAACAAGAAAACTATTACATAATATAAAAGATAAATGGAAGAAGAAATTGTTGTTATGATCTTTGAACTCCATCATAATCTTACCTTGATCTATAGGGTGTCCTCCTTTTGAAGGCCTCCTATCCACCATATTGAGTTCTTTGTAAACATGAGTGAAAGAAATGAAGTAAAATATTGCACTCATCCCTCTTAGAGTGTCTCCAAAGTGTAGATATTATGTTCCCTACATATAGTTAATTGGTAAATAAAATAGTCAAATATTTGAACTTTTGAAACATCTCTATCTAAAACACATTTCAATATGTATTTTAGTAACACCATCATAGATCCATCTTAAAGGGGATCTACCAACCGCTAGCGCTGAGAGGGATCAAATATCTCCAAGTGAAAACCCCTTTTTAGAGAGCAAATGTTGGGGAAGTGTTTTAATTTATCTAATTTGGGTAGTTTTATATATATCCCGTTGTAAATGTTTTAAATAACTGACATGTTATTTTTTTAATATTTTATTTTTTTTAAAATGGACACATTTCAACTCTAGGATGAGCACGGAAGGAGTTACACATCTCCCCCTATTGGGCTGTAAAATGCGCCTCTTTGGCTCAATTAATTTAATTGAGTTGTTCCACCTAAATCTAATTTCTATTTTAAATTTGATATAATGATCATCTAAAAAATACAAAACACCTTTAACATTATAAAATTCTGGCCACTTTCGAAAACTTCATCCTAAAATCCCCAACAATAAGGTTTATCTATTTCTACCTTTTTTATCTCAAGCTTTTCACCTTGTTTCAATCTTATATGATACATGTTTTACCTTAAGCATTAATATGGGAATATACCTAAAATGTTGGATTTTATTCTAAGCCAAGTAGATATCACATGGGAGCAACATGGAATGGCTCTATACTTTGATAGTTTCTTTTTCAAAAACCATGCTCATAGCCATTCTTCAAATGAATTCCCACACCACACATTTTCAACCCCTATTAGTTTTTTCCTCCTCTCATAATGTCTTTGATTATGGACACTCTATAGCGAGCGGGAAGTTTGTTTCAATGTAATTTTAATAGAACATACACATTTTTAGGTCCTACCTATTCTTGGGTTACAACAGATCCAAAATTAAGACCTTACTCTTGAAGGAAACCAAAGGATTATTTTGGAATTTTTAGTATCCTTCAACTTACAAACATGTTTCCACCACCATCATGACTCATTATTGATTGATTCAAGCATTTCTTTATAATCAAGTTTAGAAGAGAATTCCCCTCTTGATTTGTATTTTGACCAAGCTAGCTCATCAAGTTCACCTTTCAATCTAATATGGAATTTATTTAGGAAACTAATATAGTTTTTCCTTTAATTGATATAAATACCTACCATAGCTAATGATTTCTTAGAGAACCTGACTTGTGATGATATGCTTGTATTTTATTCATATACTATTCGATTCAAGTTGAAGAAGAATTTTTGGTATAACAAATTCGAGATTCCACTTGAAAGATGTTGACGCTCCCCACAATCTAGAGAAACATTATATGCAATTCTCATTTTCTCTCCAACTCCCACCTTCCAAGCTAGATAATATTCAATTAGTTGAGATGATCTTAATAAATCTTTCCATTGATTAAACACTTTCCTTGGGGATTTTCTCGGATTTATTGTTCATTATAGAAAGGAACCTAGAGAATTTTTTTTCTTTCTAAAATTTCTCTCCATGAACCTCATATTTTTAGAACCTTCTAATTTTTCTTTGTTTCCAAGGACAACCGAAATACATGCAAATTATTTAATTCGAATCCCTCATTCTCCTAGGGAACATCAATATTCTTCCATTTAACCAATTATGGAATATGATCATTTTTCCATTTTCCATACTAAATAGATTTGAATCATGTCTCCCTAGTAGCCTCTAGAAGACCCTTGGAGATGATTTATAAAGAATTCCAAAATGTCTGTATAGATTCTAACACATATTTAATAAATGTCAATTGACCATCTATCAATAGCCAACTATTGTTCCAATTATACATTCCATCTTCAATTCTCTCAAGTGACCAAGTTCAATTCCGTTTATTGTATTCATTAGGTTTTAACAGAAAGCATAGGCATTTAAAACCCTCCTCAAAGTTTAACTCTATAAATGGAAAATCCAAAAATAACCTCTAAACATTACCATCCTCCCAAACCAATGAATCATATTGTGAAATTATGCATATTAATCTCCATTCTTGTTGCCTTACCATATAAATTTTAATTTTTTCTTCAACTAAGGAGATTCTCTCAACCCCCCATTTATAAATAATAAGACATAATTAAAAAATAGAAAGTGTGTCAGATTACATGAATGACCTATATTTACTCCTAAAATAACATTAGTTCTTGTTTCCTCCTTTATAGCTCTACTAAGGTTCTTTTCTACCAATACGAAGAGTAATAGAGATAATGGGAAACCTTAATAATGACCTAGAGAATAAACTTGGAAAATTTTTGAAGCATAGCCATATATTATAATTGAAAAGGAGACAAAAAAGGCTCAACAAATTATTCACCTCACCCTAAAAAATGTAAAATTTATAAAAAATTATGTATGGCTAAAATTGTCAATTGGATCAAATGTTTAGTAAATTAACTTCAGCACTGGAAAATAAATAGAAGACTTATCATTATAATGTATATGTAAAGTTTATACTCTTGTTTATGATACTTTGTTTGATATGTTGAGGTGAATGGATTCATTTATATTCTGCGGCAGTGATGTTTTGGTGATAATTTTCATGATCCATATTGAGCTAATGGTTATAATTTTGTTTTGTTAAATGCCTAAATGTGTGCATGCGTAAACTCTAATGGTTTATTTTTCACTGTATAATAGATCTTCTTTTAAATGTGTTCTTGTAAATATTTAAACGCTTGAAGGGTTGAGGTCAGTGACCATGGCCAGGCTTACTTAGCTATATGCTAAATTCTACTTCTACATTTTTTTCTGTAGATGCTTAAAGGAATGACCCTAGCCCAACTCTTTAAAGTTTGCAACTTGTAAAAGTTTGTTTGATACAAAAGTCAACATAAGTTAAAATCTTCATGCTATGGTGATAAATTGGAATTGTATGGAGGACCGTCACTCCCTACTATAGAGAGTGGGTGAAATATCTCATTGCTAGTGGATATTGGTAGCATTCAATGCTTCCCAAGGGCTGGTTATCGAAATCGTGGGGTCCAGCTGGGGTAGGGTAAACCCTAGCGACGAGTTGTGCATGTTGTAGTTTCGCATTTGTTGGTTTTGGGGGAAGGAAAGTAGGGTTCTTTAGGGTTTGAAGGTGGACATGGCATGGCTCGGCATGCGCTCATCCAGCAGGTGTAAGGACAGTCCTTCTTTGAGGTAACCTCTACATCTTTATCAATTACTTAAGTTTTTTATTCCACATTTCAATTTGTTGAAGGTTGTGACTAACGCTTTGAACTTATCTTTTCACAGGGCTTTCGATAATGAGGGTTCAAGCTGGCATGATGGAGTGTTTGTAGAAGGGGTGGTCAAATCTATGATAGCCATAGGTAAGCTTGGTCCACTGTGGCATTCTCTCCCCTCATGCGAATCGTTTGTCCATATTGGTTGTTTTTCTCACTATGTGACAGTTTGAGAATGGCTTAACCATTTGTGGTATGGAACTTAATGTAACGCTCAGTTTGGTGAAATCATGGACATAATTTGTTGTATGGGTGACTTGGCTCTGTATAAACCACAGTTTCATTTTAAGTTGAAGCCTGTATAGGCGTTTTTGAACAGAGGAGGTCCAGTTGACTTCTAGTTTATGTATTTCTGGACTATGGCTATCTGAGTTTGTAATTTCTATTTATAAAAGAAATGTACTTCATTATTCTGGCCTCTGTTGATACTGGAAGGGAACTTATGAATTTCGTGGGGAGGTTTTATAAATGTTTTCCAGCTTCTATAGAGTATGTTTGATCCTGTATAAATTATAATTATGCGTTGTTGTAGGAAGGAATGCTCCTGTAGGTTGATGATAGGGTTAAATTAATTAGAAAATGTTCGTGTGAAAAATTATGGGCAAAGCCCTAGCTTTTAAAAAAATTCCGATTAAATAATTAGTTAATGTTTGGCTTCGACCTATGGAATTCGTTGGGTGCGTTTCGCATAAGGAAAAAGGTATTATGTAAATAAAATATGAGTTTTAATTAACTAGCTTCAACACCTAGGGTCGAAAAGAATCGATCTCTTGACTCATCTGTAAAAGAAATTTTAGGCCAGTCTTGATTTTGGGTGCAGAAAATATACATTTATGATTTAATTAGGGTTTGACATTCTAGGAAATACTAATGCATGAATTTAAATGTTGAAGAATTTAGAGTTTGACCTTGGGAGCCAATGCAGTAGCCCTTGCCCCCAATGCATAAAGATAACCAGATTGCCATAAAAAGAAAATTACAGTAATTTGAACTTAAATCCTAAATCTTCATCCTATAATCAGTTAGAAATGTAAAAATGATTCATACCTGAACTTTGCATCTTGGATCTTCTCCTTGTAAAATATTGCACACCTCAAACAATGATTAATGGAAACAATATGCTTAGTTGACCTGTAGGATGATAACCGAATAACTTTGGAACTACCACGTTCCTCCCAACACTAGTACAAAATGAGAGATAAGTGACCAGGAAACCAAAAAATTTGGTCACCACAGCTTTTTCAAGAGATAAATGACCAAAATTGATAAATGTTAAGTGAACTAACTAAAAATGACCAATTTGGTCACGGGATAAGAACTAAACTAAAAATGACCAATTTGGTCACGAGATAAGAACTAAACTAAAAATGACCACATAACAATTGGTCATTTATGTGGTCATTTTTAGTTGTGTCATTCCAGCAGTGGAAAATTATAATTTTGATAATGAATTTGTACAATTTACTAAATTTTAACACTACGGATGGATTCGTAGACCCCCTAGAATCCATCCGCAGTGTTAAAATTTAGTAAATTGTAACATTAATAGTATACAAATTGGATTATTTTTCAATACATGTCTTCTAAGGGATCATTTCTTTGAGGCGAACCCAATACCTATTGTGTTAGATGATAGGAGAATCACTGAGATGCTCATTTAGGGGTTTCTCTACTAATTAGTTCCTTGGGTGTGGTGAGTTGATATCTAGATAATACATCATGTCTTGCATATAGTTTATGAAGTGATAGATGAGTTCTTCTAAATGTGGTTGAGATGAGTCTGAGATATTTTTCATCTTTCCCTTTTGGAATTGTCATGTCCTGAAGTTAGTGTCACTCCGTTCAGCTTGTTGTACTGGTTGTGTTCATATTTTGTTTGAACAAAACCATTACCGTTTGACCATCTCGACAGTCTGTTAAAGTTTTCAACAAGTTCATATATTTTGTGTCATGTTAGCTAAAAATTGTCAATTAATTCACAACCTCCATTAATTCTCCATATGCATTCATTCACCATGGTTCTCTTTGCACATGAGTTTGAAAATATTTAAAGTCCCCCTAGGTCCCTCCCTTACAAGAAATAGCCAATATCCTCCATTTTTGCAAAAATCCTTTTCTTCCCATCTCCTTGAATATTATTATTAATAATAAAAATAATAAAAATACCGGATGGAGTCTAGGATTTTAGATGCCTCAAGTTCTTTGGTACCTAAAAAATCACTTTTCATGGTGAAGGGCATTGCATTTCATGAATATACATATTTTCTGGGGTGAATATGTAAGCTTGAAGGAGTTCATCTATCACATGCAAATACTCTGAAACACATGTATAAGTTTCGTCTCTATAATGGTTTTCTACTATTTTTAGCTGGGCATGCAATTTAATCATCTATCAAAGAAGTATAAAAGATACTTAGCTTATTCACTCTAATTATTGATTAATCATTTTAGATATGTAGGGATTGAGGGTTCTGCTCTGTAAACATGTGATTACACTCTATGCTTGTAAGTGAACAGGTAGTATCAAGCTATGAATTAAACCCATGTATCTAGATTATGGTTGGATAAGGGAAATATTTCTTGTGGGTCGCATGTGTATAGAAACCCAAAACCTACGGGGCAATTTATCTAATGGGAAACCCATTCTTGATAGGCCTAATTGGATTGAGATGGCAAGTACCAAACAAAACATTTGGAAACCAATCGATTCTAGAGAAATATGACCACGCGGGGAATGATATCGACTGTAAAACGCTTATCATGGCTCAATCAGTGGAGGATTTAGGTTTGGTTACTCCACTAGATATAGAGGTTGATGCCACTTATCGACTCCCAATGGCCTGGTTCTGTGGCCATGGATTTAGACAAGGTGAGGATTTTTCTAATTGGGATTGACATCACTTTCACATTCCATGAAATAAAGGACCTTTATTTAAAGGAATCATCATCAAAGAGCTTTCCAAAGTGATTATCAATCACCAAGTATTCCAAGGTGATGCAGTCTGGATGAGTAAGAGATTGCATAGTTGCTTCTTTATATGAATTTGGATGTGGTGTTAAAGTGATTTTTTTGCTAGCCTTTTCCATGGTGAATTGGGTTGAGTTTGAGATCATTTCTCTTGCTAGACTGCTCCACCTTCCACCCCTTCTCTTCTTCCATATTGGATGCTTAATAAAAAATAATAGAGAACTTATTTAATGTAGCATTCATGGCCTTATCCTGGGTTGGAGCTCTAACAGTTTGAGCATGAGATGCAGTGTTTTGATTTGAATGTTATGAAGATATTGACATTTGTGAGGAGGTTTTGGTGGAGATGTTTGGGAGATCATACGAAGTATTGGCTCGAGAGAGTGCTAGTTCGGGCTTCCTGTTGGAGTAGTCCCTTGTTTGGTGATCCCGTCCTTGACAAAAAATATTCATTGGGTAGGTTTAAATACTCCACCTTATGAAAATGAAGACTATTAGTTGTGAATAGATTTAAACATTGTGCAACTCTTTATTCTTATCTATTTCAAAGCGCTCTTCAATTTGAATGGAAAGAATCTTGCTTAACACACCATTTAAAACTTCGCCAAATATTTAGTCAAAGATATCCACAAATGGTATGATGTTAGGTGGGAGTCCCAATAACTCAATTGAAAGAGGATATTGAGCCTCATTGATGCCCTCAAGATTTAAATTCATAGTTAGTCAATTTATCACTCCTATAGTTATTATCATTCAACCAGGCAAAGCCTTTTAATATCATACCTTAAAAGGGGTTCATTTAGGAAACACCTAACTCTTTGAGATTGTGTTTTTAATATAATTAATTTAAAATTACGTTTTTAATAATAATTGAATTTGGGGCAATGTATTCCCACTAAATGGCCAAGAAAATAAAAATAAAATTCCTCTTATCGATGTTCCTCCCTAAAATCAC
This sequence comes from Larix kaempferi, assembly GCA_027924585.1. Taxonomy (NCBI): domain Eukaryota; kingdom Viridiplantae; phylum Streptophyta; class Pinopsida; order Pinales; family Pinaceae; genus Larix; species Larix kaempferi. Next base: position 6,174,859 of record BSBM01000106.1, read on the forward strand.
AATTCCATAGACAGCGTGAATTGCAGGCCATTGATTGATTGAGGAGCGGGAGGAAGAAGCAATATGCTGAGGAAGGGCCTAGGCGTGATGAAGGTTTGACTAGTGGGAGTAACGTCCAGCCACACCCTCCTGAAGAAGAAGAGTGACGCCCATAACAGATCATGGCCACAAAGGAGTCCATGGGAAATATCATGAAGGCCTAGACCTTATCCCTCACGGAGGCCAAGTACACTGTGGAAGAAAACATCAAGCACATCATCAGGGAGATTTTGGACCCTACCACAATCATGAGAACGTGGCCAGTTTCAAGATCCCCAAATTCGAGTACTATTCGGAGGCGGGCAATGGCAACAAAGGATCCACTCGAAGGAGCAACGATCTCACCGACCTTTCCCATGGTGGGAAGTGGGTCTAGTTCTTCCGATCGGTTTACATGATAAAGTCCATCAATGTCCTAGTGGAGCTGGTTTCATTGCAGAGTTTGTTTCTAACCCTAGACAAGGCCACCGAGGCCACGAATTGCAAGGTCAATGCCTTGAAACATGGTCAATCCTAGGCTAGAGAATACTATTAGATATATCAAGTGGGAGCTTCACGAGTTGGAGAGGGAGGATTTCTTCAGGATAAAAATATTCAAAATTACAAGAAGAGGGAGCTTGAGAGACAAATGTAGAGTGACAAGAACTTTGGAAACAAGCAGGATATGGAGACTTTTTAACTTCATAAGGGCATTTCGATGGGGGATGTGCTCAATCTGTTGTCCATGGAGACTAAAATGGTGAGGATATTATTTTATAGAGAGGTAATAGAAAGTAAAACCCACAAACCTTCTTTTCTACTACAAAAAATTGTGTAATTGTTTCCCTAGTAACTAGAAGAGCTTTCTCTGGATTGGAGTATCTACTTTGCAATAGAATTTTGTACCAAATTGGTTGTTTTTCAACTTTGAAGTTACTAGAACATTCAACTAGATTTATTTTAAAATTTAATTCTACAATATTTGTCAAGGTATTTTACATGATCTGTCCTAGAATTTACTTTAATTTTAAACCAGTTGGATGTTTTTCAACTTTCAAATTAAACCTAATAAGTAACAAAAATTTCTTTGAGCTTTGAGCCTGGGATCTACAACATGATTTACAATTATTTGTTATTTGTACTCAATTAGTTGTTTTCAACTTAGAAGTTAGCATAATTCCTTGTGGGGTTTAACCCATATGCTTTGATTAAAATTTAGCAGAAGTCCTTGTGGGATTACACATTTCCTTTATTCATGCTCTCAATGCTTAAAATTGACTTCATCCAACTGGTCTAGCTTTTGTTACTCCATCATTTTCCAAGTTTTGACATTTTCCAGGTCTTGTTTGGATTAATTTTCTAATTAATTAAACAGTTGAATCTACCAAAACATAGATTATCAACCCGAGGAAGTCATTTATTTCAAAGCTATTGTGCAAAATCTATGCAAGCACAATTTCTACCTGACATTGTTTATCTATTGGTATGAAATCAAAACTTATTGTAAACTAGATCACACATTCTTGAAAATAAATCAAACCCTAATCCTATTCATAAAATTGTAAATCTAATTACACTTCAAGATCTAATTGCATGAATCTGAAAGAAATGCTATGTTGGCCAATGATCTATCAAAATGAATTAACAAGAAAACATCTATGATAAATCTAGTGAATGAAAGAAAGCATGAAATAAATGATAAACAAATCTACACAACTACAATCAAAACTATCAGAATCTGCTCAGGGAAGAGGGCCCTTCCTCCACTGAGCAGAGCTGGAACTCCACAATGAAAGTCTACAACTCCATATTTAAGAAACTGACAGCATGTATTATCATAATGAAAGTATTACAACAGAATCTTGATCAAATCCTACAGCATAACATTGCTTTCTCTCTTCCTCCCAATACATTAGAATGATTACATATTTATACATAAAATTCTCTCAAGAGAATGAGAAACCGATTCCCCAACTTGTGATATGTTTCAACCAATCGCTAATTTGCAAAACCGGTCGCAACAGTAAATCTGAGAATTACATGTTTAAAGAACAAGCTGTATAGCTCAAATCGTAGCTTTGTTTGGAGATTTCCTCGCGATTCAGGTGAATGAGGCCACCGCACACAAAACCCATGTCCCAGATTGTCGATGTTCATCTCCAACTTCCTGCAAATTGAGACGCGAATCACTATGTTCTTATCTGGCACACGTTTCTGGTTGGAATAGTTTGAGTATGAGCTGGAGGCTGCCATGTTCGACTTGGGCACGAATTGAAATCACAAATCCACATAATTAATCATAAGCTAAAACCATGTTGTGAAATATCCATGTGGATGTGTGCTAGCATGCCAACTTTGGAGACTTGAACCATGGTTGCTATAGCTGCTAATATGAACAATCACTCCATAAATCATCATCAGTAAAATTATGCATAAGAGTCTTCAATTCATTAAAAATAAAGGAAAATAATCATGATTAACCACTAAAGCACCAATAAGATTAATATGGCATTTCTCGAGTAGTTACGAAAAATGGATGGAAAATGGAATGATAAATGGGTGATAATAGGAAGAAGATGGATGAAATAAGTAATGAAAATAGGGACAAATCCATGACCCAACATCTCCCCCAAACTGAACTTGTTGCATGTCCTCATGCAACCCGAAACATGTGTAGCATCCAAACTAGAAGAACTCATTCAATTGTTTTTTTCATTTTACCATTGGCACAGTTGCAGCCGGAAGAGTTGCAGCCGAAAAATTGGCAAAGTAACAACTACAAGAGTAACAGTTGCGGAGTAACAACTACTGGAGTAACAACTGCTGTATGGATAATTATGGTGGAGTAACAGCAAATGGCCAAATCTAGCGGAGTAACAACTGCGAAAATGGCCAAATCTGGTGGAGTAACAGCTGCGAAAAATGGTCAAATCTAGCAGAGTCACAGTTGTGCGAAAAATTTAGTGAAAATTTTAGCAGAGTCACAGCCATTTAGCAGAGAATTTGGCAGAGTCACAGCTGCTAGAATAGGGAAACGAACAATATTGGTGGAGTCACAGCTGGTGTTGTAGCAAACGTCTTGAACTAATATCTCCCAAAATACAAACTGGGTTTGGCTGAATTTTTTCAAGCAAGTTACTACAAGTCCAATGCATCTCCACACCGAAAAATAGAGATACCCACATCACGAATTGCGAGAAAAATGCAAATTGGATGTAGGTGATGATGGCCATTTTTTCTCAATCCGTGAAGTATTTTTTTTTTTAAATTGGTGAGTATCTTCCTCTTAATATAATGCTTCTGCTCCCCAAAGCTCAAATTCATCTGATCCACGGATCTCGAGATATAGGAAAAATGGCTGTAGGTGATGGTGGTCATTTTCTCAAAAATCGTGCATTGGATTGGGCTAAAACTTACCAAGTTTGTTCATCTTGATATTATGCGCTTCCTATCCAAAAATCATGAGAATCCAGTTTACCAGTTGTAAGATATCCCCACTTCAATCGTTGCACTTTTGTAAGCTGTGAATGAGTAAAAACATGTATGTTTGCAAGATTGATCTAAGCATTCACATTAGCAGGAAGGAGTTAGCAATGAATTACACAAAGCATGCTGAAAACCACTCCCCCAAACTAATATAATAGCATGTCCTCATGTAATCAAAATCAACTTCATCCCAAGTACATGATCAATTCTTCCTGTGGCCTCCTTGTTGTTTTTCAAAAGAACAATACTTCTTGCTGGCGGATCAACTTACTGCGTGCTTCCTTTGTGATATGCATTCTATAGTCAACATTCACTGCTAGAAAAGTAAACCATGTTTCTGTTGAAGATGATGACTATTGTAGGATTCATTTATTATTAGAGACTGGACATTCATTTGAAAACAAAGCATGAATCTTGCTAAAGTAAAATGTATGTGTATTACTGCTCCCAAATCCATATAAATGGTCAGTCTACTGCATAAATCATAATCCATGAAGTATGTATTCTCCTGTTTAAAAAAAAATGACACAAGTTGATGTTGATTTTGTCTTGAAAATACCTTCTCTTTGTAGATTTCAGCAGCAAAATAGATGGCTGAATATGAATTATGAAATCATGAGTAGAAACTGATGATTCATAGTATTTGGAAAGTTCTTTGCAATGGTTACAAGATCATCATTGATTGGACAGTTGATTGAAAACTTCCATTAGGATTGCAAATAGAGGCTTTATTCATTAGCACTGCTATCCTATATTCATCTCAACTCATTGCCATCAAATTACCATGCCTTCAACAAACATAAACAGTATCATACATCCCTGCATATTTTATGAGTATAAACACCATTGCCAAATAATAACAAACCCCAATCATTCATGAAGAAAACATGTTGATAGAAGCAACAATTTTTTGTGTTTCTCCATCATGTAGGCTGCCATTACTGTTCAATCATAATTGAAGCTCTCCCAAGAGAACTTGCTGCAGCATCAGAGAGTAGGCCATCATTCCAAAATAGTTATGTTGAGTAATACCCAACTATATTTACCCAAAAAGCTGCTAAAATGTAACCAATGTTGTAGATGAAGTTCAAGATGTATTGTAAAAGAATGGCAATGCTGATATCAAATAGAACAACACATGACAGAACCATTTTTTTCAAATTTGGAAATCCGAAGAGTGATGGCAATATATCCCTTTTGGTTAGTTGGTACATTATTTTTCTCTACTGCTGGTCCATGATCAAAAAAAAAATGACAGTGATGATAACATGGTATTCAGTGGTTGTATTGAAGCTGCCACAAGTGGTACCATTGTTCAATGCTACTCAAATTTTCTCCCCCAAACTGAAGATTTTTTGTTAAATTTTGAGCATTAATTCACAATACTCTAGGATCTTTACTGAGAGAATAACATATACAGTATATCAATGCATGACAATCACAATAAGTATGACAAGAATCACAAGAATCAAAAGCATAAGAGATAAAAGACATAGAGTTTCCGTGGGGAAACCCTAAGGTGAAAAACCCCACAACTTCCTCAGAGATAGAGAGAGCAATGGCACAACCAAAGTACAACCAAAATACAATGAGATAGTCTCCTAGTAGCAGATGATCCTCCTCCTCACTAGTGTTCCACTTTCTGAGTGAGAGAGATGTACTTTTCCGAATGATCTAAATAGAGATCACGTGATCTCTATTTATACTAACCTATTTGCCTAGTGACCTTATGGGGTCGACTTGTCTAGCTAGGTACATCCACATTATAATATATATTTCAGGGCCGACCCCACACATGGTGGTCTAATAACACATCAGCAAGTACACACACTTGCGACACTTGTCAATCCACATGATGACACTTCCTTATAGAGGAATAACACATCTCTTATAAGGGTACAATAAATATATGTTAAATACACAGATGAAATACATTCCGAAGTTACATATACATCAACACTCCCTCTTAACTAGGAAGGTATTTCTCGACACAGATCTACTAGACAAGTCTTCTTCTCGGGATCATCATCATCGATGCATCGTCATCATCATCATCACTGCTGCTGCTATCTCAACCAATCTCTGAATCTACTCATCATAAGAAGTTCTACAGAGCCAGTCCTTTTTCATACTGGATGTAGGCCCACCACCTGTAGGTCTTCATCATCACTGGCCATATTGTGAAATTCTCAGGACTTATTACATGCGTCACAAAACCTGGCTACAGCATCCCAGGCTATCACGAGCACACAGCTCTACCTGTAGGATCTCCCAGGAGCACATTACATGTGACCCATCACAAAACCTGGCTGAAGCATCCCAGGCTGTTATGAGCAAACAGCTCTACCTGTTGGATCTCCCAAGAGCACATTACATGTGATCTCACCACAAAACTTGGCTGAAGTATCCCAAGCTGTTACAAGCACACAGCTCTACCTGTCGGATCTCCCAGGAGCACATTACATGTGGTCCACCACAAAACCTGGTTGAAGCATCTGAGGCCTTTTTCATCCTATCCAGATCTCCTAGGAGCAAATTACATGCCATAGGACAAAACCTCGCAAGAGCATCTCAGGATGTTACGGGTACACAACTCCGACTTGAAGATCTCCCAAGGCACAAATTACATGTCCTCCCAGAGCAATGTCTCGAAAGAGCATCCCAGGTTGTTATGGGTACACAAATCCGACCTATAGGATCTCCCAGACATGCTCATCTGCACAACCTGATCCACGGCCACAAAGTATCATCTGATACTCATCATACATCATCCTGATGTACACATGATCATCTTGATCATCATCACTGCAACATCCTACTGCATGTCATCTGGAGAAGCTCGTCATCCACGATCACCCTGATCATGCAATGCATCCATCTGATGCACACAAAGTATCTACCTGATACATATCATCATACACAGTGTATCCATCTGATACATAGATACATGATCCACACAATGTATCCATCAACATACATGATCTACTTGATCATACCTGATACATATCAATATACATGATCTACCTGATCATACAATGTATCCACTTGATACATATACAGACACATGGTCCAAGCATCCAACATGATGCATATACAAAATACATACAAATGATCCAACCAATCATATACAGCATCCAACATGATCCGTACATACATATAAATGATCCAACTGATCATATCCAGCATCCAACATGATGCGTACATACATATAAATGATCCAACTGATCATATCCAGCATCCAACATGATCCGTACATACATATACATATAAATGATCCAATTGATCATACAAAGCAGAAACTAGAACATCATCCTGATGCTCATCATCCAAAGCTTACATCCACAGCCATGTGAAGGATCCTCCTTCCAACATGCTTGGAATGGCTTCAGCAAATGTGTCCATCACTTCTTCCTCGAAGGGTCCTCGATCTGAAGAACACCAAGCCTCTCCCTGAAGTACTTGAACTTCTCCCTGGCTAGTGGCTTCATCAGCACATCTGCAATCTGCTCGTCCGTCGCAACATACAGGAGCTTCACAGCTCCTCTCTGCACCATATCCCTGATATAGTGATATTTGATCTCTATGTGTTTCGACCTGTCATGAAACACTGGATTCTCAGACAGCTTCACACAACTCTGGTTATCACAGAAGATACCAGTAGCATCCAACAGGAGATCAAATAACTCAGACATTAGCTTCCGTAGCCATACTGCCTCACAACTAGATGAACAGGATGCAACATACTCTGCCTCAGCTGCACTCAGTGCTACACAGGACTGCTTCCTACTAAACCAAGAGATCACACCTAATCCCATACTGAAGCAACACCCAGATGTGCTCTTACTATTTGTAGCACTGCCAGCCCAATCTGAATCAACATAACCCTGCAGGTTAAACTTTTGATTCGCTTCATACTTGATCCCATAATCCACTGTACCCTTCAGGTACCTCAGAACATGCTTTACAGCAACCAGGTGAACACTCCTCAGATCCATCAGGAACTGGCTCAATGTGTTCACAGCAAAGCAAATGTCCAGTCTTGTGTTCATCAGGTACATCAAGGACCCAATCATCTGACGATACATAGAGACATAAACCAGCTCGGATGAAGCATCGCATAGAAGCTTTAGATTCGATGCCATAGGTGTGGCCATGGCCTTGCAATCCATCATCCCGAATCTCTTCAGGATATCTACTGTGTACTTCCCTTGACCAAGGAAGATCCCACCTGCACTCTGCCACACCTCCATACCTAGGAAATAATGCATCATTCCCAAATCTTTCATATCAAACTCAGCAGCAAGCTTCCTCTTAGTATCTGCAATCAATCTGTCATCTCCTGTTACAAATAAGTCATCCACATACAGGAGTAGAACCACATGATTCCCTTCTTCAACCCTGTAGTAAAGGTTGGAATCCGCTTTACTCGTGGTAAAGCCCAAACTAGATAGGAAACTGTCCATCCTACCATACCAGGTTTCGGGAGCTTGTTTCAAGCCATACAAGGCTTTCGTTAATCTGCCCACATATGACTCCCTGTCATGTATTTTGAAACTGAGTGGCTGCTCCACATATACTTCCTCTTCAACTAAACCATTCAAGAAAGCAGTCTTGACATCCATCTGGTGTATTTTCCATTTTATCGCTGCAGCCAAGGCAAGTACTGTTCTGATGGAAGTATACCTGGCTACAGGTGCAAAAGTTTCTCCATAATCTATTCCCTCTTTCTGAGAGAAGCCACAAGCTACGAATCTTGCCTTGTATTTCTCCACACTGCCATCTGCAACATGCTTGATTTTGTAAATCCATTTGGAAGTCACAACAGACTTCTCTTTAGGTCTTGGGATAGCATCCCAAACATCATTCTTCATTATTGATTGATATTCCTCAACCATGGCATCCTTCCATTCTTTATTTTCTACTGCTTCTTCATAACTGGAAGGCTCTTTGTTCATAATGTCACAGAGTAAAGCAACATAGCTGGTATATGATCTGGTTCTCTTCTTTGCTCTATGTTCCTCTTCTGGAATGCCAAATCTTTCTACATCTTGAATGAGCTCTCTAGCCCATGCAGGTTTCCTCTTGTGAGAGTTATCCTCACGGGGTGGATCTACAGGTTCTTGCGGATCTACAAACTCATGAACAACTTTTGGAACTACTTCAGTCATGGTAGTGTCTTGAAATCTAGTTTCCTTAGGTTCTTCATAAACTTCGATTGGTGCCTTCCTTGATTTGATGAATGCTGAGTTTTCATCAAATGTCACATCCCTGCTGACATCAATCTTCTTGAACCCCGGAAAGTATATTCTGTAAGCCTTCGAGCTTTCACTGTAACCCACAAAGATACCCTTCTTTCCTAAAGGATCTAGTTTGGTCCTCTTTTCCTTTGGGACATGAGTGAATACTGGACAACCAAATATTCTGAGATGGATGACTTCAGGTTTCTTACCAGAAAAGACCTCTTCTGGTGTTTTGTTGTCCAATATCTTGTGGGGTGTTCTGTTATGCACATATACAACTGTTCTAGCTGCTTCTGTCCATAGATGCATAGGTAAATCCTGGTCATGGAGCATTGCTCTTGCTGCTTCCATGATTGTTCTGTTCTTCCTTTCTGCAATTCCATTCTGTTGTGGATTGTAAGGAGCATTCAACTCCCTCTTAATCCCCGAATCACTACAAAGCTTCCTGAAGTCACCTGAGGTGAATTCTCCACCATTGTCGGATCTAAATGTTTTGATCTTCTTGTCAGTTTGATTCTCCATCAAGGTTTTGAATTCCTTAAAATTATCAAACACCTCATCTTTGTTCTTCAAGAAGTATACCCAAGTCTTCATGGAGAATTCATCAATAAATGAGACATAGTAAACATACCCACTTAGAGAACTAGATGACATAGGACCACATACATCTGAGTGGATTTTTTCCAGGATGTCTTTTGCCTTGCTTTCACTGCTTGGGAAAGCCTTCTTAATGTTCTTACCTTTTGCACATCCTTTGCAAACACCTTCATGTTTGGTCTTGATTTCAGGAAGACCCTCTACAGCCTTGCTTGCAATTGGAAGTGCCCTATAGTGCATATGAGCAAGTCTTCTATGCCAAAGTTCACTTGGCTCCATGGATTCATGTACCATGGCATGTTCAGGTTGTCCCTTCAATTTATACAAACCTCCCTCTTTCTCTCCAATCACTACTGCATCATCTATGTTCTTTCCCTTTGGACACATTAGGACTTGGCCATCCACAAATGTAACCCTCATACCTTTTGTCTCCAATACAAAGATGGAGAGTAAGTTCTTCTTGAGCCTAGGTACATAAAGAACTTCTTTCATCTTCAAATATTTTCCAGAATCTAGGTTGTAGGAGGCTTCACCACTTCCTTTGATTGGGTATTGATAATCATCCCCAAGTTTCACCTTATGGGGTGATTCATGTTCAGATAGATTCACAAAATATTCCTTAAACCCAGTCATGTGTTTGGAAGCCCCACTATCAATCAACCAATCATTACAACCATGGGAGATGGTACCTGTGAGAGCAGAGATCAGAACATACTCTTCTTCACTTGATGAGTTATCATCACTTTCTTCCCTAGCCTTCTTTTTGGGTGGTTCATCATCCTCGGAAGCATGAGCATGAAACCTTCTTTTGCTACCCTTCTTCTTGTTGTTGGAGTTGTTGTTGTCCTTCTTGTTCTTGGGACAATTTATGGCAATATGTCCTTTCTCATTACAGGTGAAGCATATTCTTCTTTCTTTGAAGTGATGTGAAGATTTCTTGGAGTGAGATGGCTCTCTCTTGGACTTCCCTTTCTTGGTGTGAGCTGTGGGAGCTTGATCTTCATTCCCCATCTTTTCTTCTTGTTCCACAAGCCTTGATTCTTCTTGTGAGCATTCTTCTCGTAGTCTACTAAAGGAAATCAACTTCTTTCTTGCACAGATTCCTTGAATGAAGGAGTCCCATGACCTAGGTAAGCCATTCAGAGTGTTCATGACAACTTCACCATTTTCTACCATTTCATCCACTGCTTCTAGTTGTTCCTTGATCTGGGAGACTCTTGAAAAATAAGATTGAATGGTTTCTCCATTCTGAAACTTTACTCCTTTCAATTGGTTCCGCAGGGTCATCTTCTAATTTATGTTCTTCCCTTCAAATAGCTTGGTCAAAGAGTCAAACATCTCTTTGGGTGTCTTTAGAGAAGACACATGGGGTATGAGATGGTCTTTGATAGAATTAGAAATGATTCTCTTTGCCTTGACCAAGTTATTCTTATGCAATACTTCAGCCTCTTCATCCTCTGGGATAGGGATGTCTTCTTTTATATATAAGTCCAACTCATTCTCTTCCAGGATTAACCCAATCCTATACTTCCAAGCTCGGAAGTTATCAGCCCCTTCAAGCTTATCCTCAAGCTTGGTGTGGTGAGATATCTTAAAGAGTACTTCAAATAGAAATAGAACAGATTTAGGTCTTACCACTTGAAATGCTGAAAACTGGATCTCGTCCTGGATTAGGGTTTGTCGAAAAAACCCTAAAAATTCAAAATGTGAATTTGAAATTTCTGAAAGGATAGAAAGATGCACCTTGATGAGCTGATCAGCCTGGTCCATTCAGAATTTGAGATCATCAAAGCTTTACCTTTCAGATTTGTCTTTTTGTCCTCCCGGGTTCACTAGGGAGAGCCCTAAATTAGGGTTTGAGTTTCCCAGAGATCTACCCAGCCAAAAATCTCGATCCAAAGCTCTAAACTTCGATTTTTGCAAGGAGCTTCCAACTATGTCTTCAGATTTCAGAAATTCCTATTTTTGTGGAAACCCTAATTTTTAGGGCCAAATCTAAAATGCTTGGAATTGAATTCTGATTGGACAGATAGATGCGCCTTTATGAGTAGAGTCAATCTACTATATTGCTTTTCCAAAATCTGTTGAGAGAAACCCAATAAACAAGAAACTCAAGTTTCTGTCACTACAAAATGTCTTCTTCTCAGGTTAGCTCTGATACCATGTTAAATTTTGAGCATTAATTCATAATACTCTAGGATCTTTACTAATAGAATAACACATACAGTATATCAATGCATGACAATCACAATAAGTATGACAAGCATCACAAGAATCAAAAGCATAAGAGACAAGAGACACAGACTTTCCGTGGGGAAAACCCTAAGGTGAAAAACCCCACAACTTCCTCAAAGATAGAGAGAGAAATGGCTCAACCAAAGTACAACCAAAATACACTGAGATAGTCTCCTAGTAGCAGATGATCCTCCTCCTCACTAGTGCACCACTTTCTGAGTGAGAGAGATGTACTTTTCCGAATGATCTAAATATAGATCACCTGATCTCTATTTATACTAACCTGTTTGCCCAGTGACCTTATGGGGCCGACTTCTCTAGCTAGGTACATCCACATTATAATATATATTTCAGGGCCGACCCCACACATGATGGTCTAATAACCCATCGGCAAGTACACACACTTGCGACACTTGTCAATCCACATGACGACACTTCCTTATAGAGGAATAACACATCTCTTATAAGGGTACAATAAATATATATATAATACACAGATGAAATACATTCCGAAGTTACATATACATCAACATTTTTCATGCCCTCAGATCTGATCACGGTGTTACTTGTAAAACTTCTGAAATGACTGCTCCAATTATTTCTAGCAACATTCAACCTTAAAGATCAATGTGGGCAGTCATGCATTAATAAGAATTTAGCAGCATGATTGATGTTTAAAAATACCTCAAATTTTGGTTTTTATTTTTATCATCATGGTAGTATGCTACTCTGTCGGCAATACTTCTTTCTCTGTTATATGGTAGCATAATCTTCTTCAGCTGTGGGTTCTCGTGGAGCAACACAAATGCTTGGTATTCCTACTGCTGGTTCTTGTGTAGCAGCAGTAGACCATTTTTTCATACTTGGATGTTGGGAAGGACTTGAATTGGGTGTGCATGAATTGGAATGATGGAGTGTTAGAGTTGAGTAGGCAAGGATGGGAATGGATGGGCAGAAAATGCTATATAGAAAATGGATAATGCTTAGTGGTCTTTCATGACATATTCCTAAATCTTCAATAAATAAAAAACTCATGCTATTTTACCTCAAGTGTTACCTCAATGAAAGCCTTGGTTAACTGCTGATGAGAGATGTAGCTAGAAGACGAAGCTTATGAAGGATGAATCTGATCCATGATGAGGAACTGTGCAAGCTAACTGAAAAAAAATGCTGCCAACTGAATGAATAGAATACTGTTGAACTGCTGGAACAATAAAAGTATATAGTCTTCATCTGATATCTACGCTTATGTACAAGTTAATCCATGCGAATGAATGTTCTTGAAGTCGAACATGGAGAAACTTCATTGGATTACCAATCAATAATGAAAATTCTTAACCAACGCAAAACAACTCACTAGTGATGACAATGAGCTATCAAGGTACAATAGTACAACCTGTCAGGTACGAATGTATGTGTTGAAGTCGAGTCACCTACAGGATCTGACAAACAAGAGAAATTGATGTATTCCCTTGATCATTAGCAAGGAAATTTACAATTGATGCATGTAAATTCCAATGTCCTATGCATCACTCAAGTCTTGTTACCCATATAGTGTGTTGAGGTCGATGGGACAAGACCATTGGAAGGTGGACCTTAGTGAATTCCACATCATCCAATATTAGTACAAAACAAATGATTCTGAAGAACTAGAGATGAAATATTTTCTCCAACAGGTAGGCTTTATTGGTAAAATGAAAAGGATAGGGGGTGACTCAGGATGTAATAGAGTTGAGAGACATTATTCATGGGTTAGGTGTGAGTGGAGTGGATAGTATGAGAGTGATGAAATGGATTAGAAGGTCATGGAAGTGATGGAAGGGTGGAGGCAAGAAGGAAATGTATGGGCAATCATGGTGTTGGTAAATGAGCATGATGGGAAAAATATCTTTTGGGAGGCTTCTTCAGTAGCAATTCATGTAGAAATGGAACTTGACTTATGGAACATTGGTATTCATATGGTTTGCACATAAATCTCTCCATTTTTTATGTGCTCAATCCATTTGCAAATTGATAAAAAGTCTTCAAGAGTCACTTGTGCATGTATTGACCTTCTTCTTCCAAGGACTTGCAAAAACCTAGCACTTGCCTGCAATAAAACATGCGCTGATGGAAGAAGAGAGATGATTGGTCTCTCTTCACCCAAAAATTATGAAAAAAACAACAAGAAATTACTTATAAAACAAATCCAAAGAAAAATGAACGAAACAAAATCAACTTTATACCTACGGGAGAGTGATGGCCATCTAGACTCACCAACAGTATTCTGATCATAACTTCTTCGTTCCTTGTCTGATTTGAGTGATTCAAAATCCAAATGAAAATAAATTCATAGTTATATGTCCATTAGAAACAGGTTTTAAAAATTCTATATAATGATATTCCAAATTGCTCAGTAACAGCTTGCATGACCAAGTGTTTTTCGAATTCTAGACTAGACCAACAGTCATGGTTTTAGGAATAACGTTTTCGTTTGATAATGGATTGATGTGATTCCAATTGGAGATGAAATTATATTCATGTAGGGATCTCCAATAGAAACAGGTTTTGAATCCAATGAGAATACATGGATCAAATAGGGCCAATGAACAGTCTAGGAAAGCGAGTTTTAAAAATGTTGATTTGTGGTAGGCAGTTGGTATTTTGGTCACAACATTTGCATACGATATCGGAATTGAGTGATTCAAATTGTGTTGTAAATTAGATTCATAGGGTAATATACTAATGAAATAGGTTTGCAAGGTATATCCAATAAGGCATCCAAAAAGTGACTGTCCCAGCTCTGTTCCTAAGCTGCCTGCTAGACACCCTGTTAGTATTTTGACCATAACTTTTTCGTTTGATGCCCAATATAAAAAATTCAAATTGGTTTGGAAACTAGATTCAAAGGGATACTTAGGATGTAAACAGGTTTTAAAAATAATCCCATTTTATCTCCCAAAAATGGACTGTCCCGACTGTGTTTCAGTAAAAATTTCAAGTCAAAATGCCACAAAAATCCAATAAATGAAAATTGACTCCCAAAAAGTGATCGTAATAGGTATGAATGTTTTTAATGATGTAAATTTAAATAGAATACACACACATACCAAAACCTTCAAGAATTGACTACCTAGATAGACTTACATAGTGTGTTACAGTTGCAACTCCAACTCTTAAAAAATGATATAATGTTGAAATAAAGTCTGTGTATTTTTATGGATGTGTTATATAGAAATAAAAAATAAACACATACCATGATTATCTCATAAGTTTCAAGCTTGAAGGGTTCCATAATCGTTTGGCTTATTTTCCCATGGAGTCTTCATTCACTAATGCTTCCTTCCTCTTACCCACTTCCTGAAAAAGAGAGATTAGTAATATGGGAGGCTCTTACTACACCATGTGTCCAAGAGTTCTTATTCAAAACAAAATGATACTATCTATGCATCCTAGATCTACGTGAGAAAAAAAAACTTGAATTTTATTTTTTTACAATGTCCCACACTACTTGGAAATAACAAAGTCTTCTAAGTTTAGGAGAACTTCCAATGGAGCCACTTTCAAAGAAATGACTCAAGTATTCTCATACTCCCAACAGGAAAATATAACTTTATGAATGCTAGGATATGAGAGCTCAAATTTCCTTGAAATGATGGTGCCAAGAATTGGTGAAGTAAGGAATGATATTGCAGATTGATAATAGATTGAAACCAACCTTCAATATAGTCTTTGTTCCCTTGATTTCTCATGGCTATTACACCATGAATCTCCTTAGTAAACTGATCTTCCTGATTGCATAAGAGATTCGAATCTAATGATGTGAAGGATGCTTTTGGTTCCAATGTCCATTCATCAGATTTGTTGATCTTGTTAACTTGTTGATGATCATAAGAAACTTCACTTCCAAGTCTTGGATTTAAAACATGTTCAGGCCTCATATGAATTTGCTGCAATAGTACACAATCTTTTTGCAGTAATGTAGATGAGGTGGAACATGAGGGAAATGTAGGAAAATTTTGCGGTTCAACATTGTAAGCATACTGTACTACTTTATTATGGTTAGGGTGGAAGGTGGATTGGACAGGAAATTGTGTTGGATACCAAGGAGTTTGATGAGAAGATAGATGTGGCTGATGTAGATGATTGGTTTGTGAGGATGATCTTGAAGGACCAAGTTGTGTTGCAGCATGAGGGAGAGTGGCCATGTGATCATAAGATAGGCCATTCCAACCTTGTGGATAAGGCAGGTAAGAGTTAAATTGAGGCTGCAATAGCTGCCATGGTGGAAGAGTATTCAATGATTGGGTATGAGAGTAAGCAAATAGAGGGATAGAGTTTTGAACCATACATGTAGGCCATGGTTTCCATGACTGTTGCAATGAGTTGGCTGCAACTCCCAGATCTCTTTGATATGTTTCTTTAATCCTTGGTAAGGAGGGACAACGATCTGTGGAATGATTCAAGTCACATATGCCACAAATTATGAGACTATCCAAAGGACAATCTATTGCAAGATGTTTCTTTTGGCACCAAGGGCAAACTATTTCTTAAAATTCCTCATGCTTTTCCTTAACCTGCAAAACACCCAATTGTGAATTTAGTGAACCATTGATATTAGCATTAGAATTTTCAAATAAATTACCGATTTCAGCTCTCATAGCTCTTGTTCTTGTAGCAGATTTCAAAGATTGAAAATAAGGATTACTAGAATTCTTACTAGTCTTGAAGTTTCTGCTTGAATACCTTCTACATAACTCACAAATATCATCATATGCTAACTGAAATACATCACTTGTTCCCATTAGATTTAATATTTCTAAAGATTCAACCTGGATTCCTTTAAGTAGGAGTGTTTTCAAGGTCTCTTTTCCCAGTTTCCTTTGTTTGGATCTTTGAAGATTGTATTGAAAGCGTTCCATGTAATCCTCCAAACTCTCTTCTTCCACTTGTGTCATTTTGAAGATATCTTCATTGACCCTGCAATAATCTTGGTACCTTTTCAAGAATACATGTTTCATGTCTTCCCAAGTTTGCATACAATTCCCACTGAGGCTCATGAACCATTGGAGGGATGTTCCTTTTAGAGTAAGGGGAAACTCATTCAACTTTTGATCATTAGAACAATAACCATATCCTCTACAAAGTATTTGAAATTGAAATAAAAATACATCAGGGTCTTCATTTTCCAAACCGTGAAAATTTGGTAGAACATGTGGGGGAATGCCTTTCGTTGGTGCCACTCCTCCTGAATCTTTGATGGGAAATTCGAAGGTAACAACTTCTGCATCTTTCTTATCTGCCATCTCTTCATTAAATTCTTCATGTACTATCTTGAGGCTCCTCCTTCGAATGTTCCTATCAATGGGTTAGTATAATGGGTAGTGCTTACAACACCACTAAGGGGAATGATAAGATTTACGCTCCAAAAATTGAAAATGAAATAAAACTGAATGCAAAGAAATGAAAAAACACACTCAAAGCAAATTTAATAAACCGAAAAGTAATCATGCAACCTACATGCTCTACTTTAACAATGCATCTACAAAACAATGTCAGATGTACTTTTGCACCATTGAGAACTTCCCCGGCAATGGCACCAAAATGTTGGTTGGATTAATTGTCTAATTAATTAAATAGTTGAATCTACCAGAACATAAATTATCAACCCGAGCAAGTCTTTTATTTCATAGCTATCATGCAAAATCTATGCAAGCACAATTTCTAACTGACAATGTTTATCTATTGGTATGAAATCGAAACTTCTTGTAAACTAGATCACACCTTCTTGAAAATAAACCAAACCCTAATCCTACTCATAAAATTGTAAATCTAATTACACTTCAAGATCTAATTGCATGAATCTGAAAGAAATGCTATGTTGGCCAACGATCTATCAAAATGAATTAACAAGAAAACATCTATGATAAATCTAATGAATGAAAGAAAGCATGAAATAAATGATAAACAAATCTACACAACTACAATCAAAACTATCAGCATCTGCTCAGGGAAGAGGGCCCTTCCTCCACTGAGCAGAGCTGGAACTCCACAATGAAAGTCTACAACTCCAGATTTAAGAAACTGACAGCATGTATTATCATAATGAAAGTATTACAACAAAGTCTGGATCAAATCCTACATCATAACATTGTTTTCTCTCTTCCTCCCAATGCATTAGAATGATTACATATTTATATATAAAATTCTCTCAGGAGAATGAGAAACCGAATCCCCAACTTGTGATCTGTTTCAACCAATTGCTAATTTGTAAAACCGGCCACAACAGTAAATATGAGAATTACATGTTCATAGAACTAGTTGTATAGCTCAAACCGTAGCTTTGTTTGGAGATTTCCTCTAAAGTCAAGTAAATGAGGCCGTTGCGCATAAAACCCATGTCCCATATTTTTGATATTTGTCTCCAGTTGCCCGAAAATCGAGACGCAAATCACTCTGTTCTTATCTGGAACACGTTTCTGGTTGGAACAGTTTGAGTATGAGCTGGAGGCTGCCATGTTGGACTTGGGCAGGAATTGAAATCACAAATCCACATAATTAATCATAAGCTGAAACCATGTTGTGAAATATCCATGTGGATGTGTGCTAGCATGCCAACTTTGGAGACTTGAACCATGGCTGGTACAACTGCTAATATGAACAATCACTCCATAAACCATCATCAGTAAAATTATGCATAAGAGTCTTCAATTCATCAAAAATAAAGCAAAATAATCATGATTAACCACTAAAGCACCAATAAGATTAATATTGCATTTCTCGAATAGTTATAGAAAATGGATGGAAAATGGAATGATAAATGGGTGATAATAAGAAGAAGATGGATGAAATAAGTAATGAAAATAGGGACAAATCCATGACCCAACATTGGGTAGTGAATACAACTCAAAACTTAGGGTCAAGTGGTGTTAGTTGAGATTCAATGGTAGATGGAAGCTTTCAAGAGGCTGCCATTAACTAGAAGGTCTCCCCTCCCTACCAGAAACTATTCTTTTCACCCTGAATAATAAAGAGATTCAAATTATGTATGTAATAGTATTTTATCAATTAGATAGACTCTTACCTTTTCCCTTTGTTGTTGAGGCTTCTCCAACTTGCTTATTTTTGTAGCATAATGAAGAGTAGTTTGCTGAGCTCTATTTTTGCATCCCAAATATACACTGATGTTTCATATATTGAATGCATAAGCTACCCTTTTGGCTAATGCCTCATGAAGCCCCTAATAAAGAGTACTTAGAAGTTAGAACATTTTAGAATTCTAGTACACTGACATGAATACCTTCTCATATTTTCACCAACTTTTATAGGTTGTAAAACTTATTTTCTGAGAGTTCTCAAATTCTTATGAAGCTAGGCTAGTAATCACAGGTATGCAACACTATGTATTCAAGAAAACTGAGGATGCCTTTTCATCGCTACCAATTGTGATGTTGTTGGTCATTTTACTGATGCACAAGAATGGGCAGGTACATTTATTTTCCTTCCTCTTCTTGTAGTTAGGTTAGGCTTTTGAACTTTATTTAAGAACTCTTACTAGTTCAGTAATGCTCCCATGTGATCTTGAATAGTTAGATTTTTGATATTTAAGAAGAGCCCCATTTCCAAGATGGTCATTTTTCAGATACTGTACTGGTTTGTTTGAGCGTGGATGAAGAAACTTACATTCTATAATTTAGGTCTCAATTAACATTTTCTAGCATGAGAAGTAGAAGAACTCGTGACTTTCACTTATTATGGTAGAGATAGCTTTTCTGGTATGATCTTTGCATAAAGCTTTCCATGCAAAAACTACATCAGAAGCCCAACCCAAAATCCAAACAAAAGGATGGGGAAATTCATCTCTTCCTTTGCCCCAACCTAGTCAACCTCAACCTCAACCCACTCATGAAGGAGTTAAGGATATTGATCTTGTAATTGACCTTGAAAAAATATTGGGGAAAATCAATGTTCTTGTTCCTCTCGGAGAATTGATTAAAGTGCCATCAGAAAGTGAGAAGGCTAACAATTTCTTCAATCCTGATTGGTGTGAAGATCTCAAAAATTACCCTCCCATCAATCTCCAAAGGCAAATCATGTAAGATTGGTGATGTGTAGCTTTTAGATAATAAAGAGGGATATAGAAACCTTTGGAAGGGAAATTTATTGTCTGTGGACAATTAAAAATAACAGCCAATCACATGTAGACTATTTCCTCCGAAAAATAGCGTTGCAGGGGTGTATTTAGCTGAGTTATCAACTGTTCCAAGGGAAATTATTGATTATTTAGGAAACATTAGCTATAGTTGGGGTTCAGATAAATTTTGCCTATCGAAATAGAAAACTAGCAGTAACCTGGAATTATGTTCCTAACAGCTTTTGATTTAGAGGATAAGGATTTTGGGATGAAGCTCTAGAATTGGATAATCTAAAAAATTTATAAACATCAAGGATATGGCTGGAAGTGGCCTATTACAAGATTTCATCTCATCATATAGTCTAGGAACAACTTTTTTTCGCTTGGTGTTTTGGCATCCTAGAGGAGATATTGTTAGGAAAAATATTGAATATTCTTTAGAAAGGAACTCATATACAACATGGATATGACATTATTTAGACACCAAATTTGGCCAATACTGACCCAAGGAAGAAATAAGAAGTGTTTTAGATCTGATAGAAGCGATCTTGTCTCAGTTTGATTTTAAGAATTTTGAAATAAATCTATCAACAAAACCTGAAAAGGCAGTGGGTAGTGATGTTATTTCGGAGAAAGCAACTTCTGCTTTAAATGATGCTCTTGAAGACAAGGGGTGGGATTATTCTGTTGGTGAAGGAGGTGGTGCATTTTATGTTCCAAAGATTGATCTTAAGGTTGAAGATGCACTAGGAAGAAAGTGGTAGTGTTAGGCAATTCCAGTAGATTTCAATCTACCTCAGCGATTTGACATATTTTATATTGATTCAAGCTCAGAGAAAAAACCATCCACCATGATTCACATGGCCATACTAGGATCTATTAAGAGGTTCTTTGGAATATTGATAGAGTACTATGCTGGTGACTTTCGTTTGTGGCTATCTCCAGTACAAGCACATTGTTTACCTATAACTTCAACCAAGTAGTTCACAGAAGTTTCCCATCGGCTTTTCCATATCATTCACCTGATTCATAAGTCCGGTCCTAGTGCAGATTCAAAAAAATATGACCATTATGTAGGGACATACATGCTTAAAGCTCTATGCCACCTCCCTGCATTTGTAGTTATTTAAGGAGATTGAGAGGAGGAACCTTTGTAGTATGGGGAAAGAAAGTTTCAGGTGGGGTTATTAGACGATGTATGATATTCTTAGTTTGGGGGCCATTGTTGAGAATTCAAGACACCACTCTTTGAAAGTCTTTTGTTGTTTTGTAGACTTTCAAAAAGCTTTTGATTCAGTTCTGTGGGAAGCCTTGTTCCAGAGGCTCAGAGACATTATCAACTCAAATATTTTGATAGCCTCTATTATGATACACTATGAGGTAGTCCTTGGCCACCTTCATACAACACGCATTATAGGACTTCATCAAGAGCACCATTGAGGTGAAGCAGGGGTGTCTCATCTTGCCCACTTTATTTGGTGTCTACATAGATGAGTTGGGCTACTTTCTTGCATGAACACATCCAACCAAGCGACAATGGTTAGCTCCACCATGTACTGGTCTCCATACTCCTCTTTGTCAACGATGTGGTTATCTTAGTCTCCACACCTGAAGGTCTTCAGAGATAGTTGAATGTTCTTGCAATTTTTTGCGACCTTCAGGAGTTGATGGTAAACCTTTGGAAAAACAAGGTAATGGTGTTCAATTGCTCAAAGAAGTCAAATGTAGATTTCCACTTTCTCTTCATAGGGTGGAGGTTGAGGTTTGTGACATCTTACTTATTTGGGAGTTCAGTTTTCAGGGCCCAGATTTGGGTTGAGGAAGGCCCTTCTACCTCGAGTGAAAAAGGGGTATGGGTCTCTTTCTCTTATTGAGAGATAGTGTGTCTAGCACCATTTTTCATCCAAACTAGATCTTATGGACTCTATCATTAGATCCACAATTTTGTATGGTTTAGAGGTTTGGGGTTCGAGTATGCTCATGTCAGTTTGGACCTGCATAGAGATAGTTCAAATCCTCTTGCTATGCAGCATCATTCAATGCAAGTAGATATTACCCCCAACCCATTTTCTAGGTAGAGTTTTCAGCTCACCCTTCCTTGATCGAGACTATCTTCAGACTAGTAGAGATACTGTACATCCTTCATAAATTTGTTGACTTGGTAGCAGGAAGAGACCAGTACACATATCTTACTTATTGATCTTTAGAGGTCATTTCCTAGTCCACCCTCCCCTTCAGGTGTTGGTATTCAAAGACTTTGTGTCTTCTTCTGTTAGCTGGTATATTGATAGATCGCCTTCACCCACTCAAGTACTCAATAGATGCCCCCAATCCCCTCTTGCCTAATAAGTAGGAGATGAACATGATTATCTGGGAGGATGTTTATCTATAGTATATCTAGGTCACTTGGATATTTAGCTTATATAGAAGTGGCCTTTGCACTCCCACAGTGTATCGCCACTTATGTACTAACCAGTCACATTTATCATTTTTTTGGTTGTTTGTTTGACATTAATAAAATGATCTTATCTTATCTAGTTCAGTAAAGAAAAGTGTAAACCATTTGGGACAATTTCATTGGCTCAATTTTTTTGATAGTGCTACTTAGCATAGCAGAAGATGGAATATACACATAAGGTCATGAAGCAAAGAGTATGCATGTAAGGAAAATTGAAACATATTGGTGGAAAGAAATCTTCTTTTCCCTTAGGAATACATTCACCAAGTAACTCTTGTTTTCCCTTATCCCTTGTCACTTACATTTATTATTGTTGCATTAAGAGATCTAGGTACACTACAAGCAGAGTGGCTGGGATCTCCTTGTCATGTCCATGTCTTGTGTGCATATGAATGCAACCCTCGTAAAAAATGCCAATTTCATTAAATTTGGACTTATTCCAGTCCAAGTCACTTTGAAGACGGGTCAAAAACAACCTTTCTAGACTCCAAAATCAAGCAAAATCCGGTTCCAAAAATGCCAAATCCAGGTTCCAAAAGTCCCAAAACCGGTTCCAAAAGTGCCAAAACCGGTTCTGAAAGTGCCAAAACCGATTCCAAAATTGCCAAATCCGATTCCGAAAGTGCCAAAACCGGTTCTGAAAGTGCCAAAACCGATTCCAAAATTGCGAAATCCAATTCTGAAAGTGCCAAATCAAGGTTCCTAAAGAGCCAAAACCGGTTCCAAAAGCGCCAAATCCGGTTCCAAAAGTGACCAAACCGGTCCCGAAAATGCCAAATCCGTTTCCAAAAGAACCAAAATCCAGGTTCCAAAACCATACTTTTTCTTTTGATATTGGTGTCTATATAATATGACAGTCATTTGAAGTTGAATGTCATTAACCAACACCCCATTTTTTAATGAGGCTCGAGATAAATGAATGAAGGGGCGACCGACCCTTCTTCTGCCCACTATTATTTTTATACTATGGAAGGGGCGGCTGATCCTTCTTGTCGTCAGTCGGAATTCAGGATAAATATTGTTTACATATTATAACATAGGAAATTTCCTCATCCCTACCATATACTGCGGAAGTCTGTAGTGGGGAAATGTTGTCCCAACTTTCGTAGATTAATTGTTTTTCATTTCTCTTTTAAATGAAGGGTCGACCGACCCTTCTTGTGCTTAGTATTTTTGCAGTCTTCACCATTCTGAATATATATGATTTGACAACCTAAACTTTGTCGGTTGAATATTTACACAATTCCCTCATAAATGAAGAGGCTGTCGACCCTTCATGTGCCCAATATTCTTTTCATACTAGTTCTAGACTGCCAGAAAGGTCGGCCGACCCTTCTTGTGATTTATATTTTTCCAGTCTTGACCATTCTGGTTATACATGACTTGATCTCTATTTTGGAATGCCAAAATGTCACACGTGTGAGCCTCAAAGAGAGGACTGAGGCCATAGGAAGTGATGACATGGCATGTATGATGACATGGCATCTATGATGACATGGCATGAATGATGACATGGCATCTATGATGACATGGAATGTGTAATGAGGTTGGAAAGACACATGATGGTGTTCTAGAAGGATCCGCCCAATATTATCTTCATATTGGTTCTAGACTGCAAGAATGGTCATCCGATCCTTCTTGTGTTCACCAGTATGGATACAGGTGAATTACTGGATATTCGTGTTCATAATTATCTACTAAGCGAAGGGTTGGCTGACCCTTCTTATGATTTGTGATTTTCCATCCTTGATCATTCTGGTTATACATGAATTGAACGCTATTTTGGCAAGCCAAAATCTCACACGTGTGAACCTCAAAAAGAGAATTGACACCATCGGAAGTGATGACATGGCATGTATGATGACATGGAATGTGTGATGAGGCTAGAAAGACACATGATGGTGTTCTGGCTATCATTAAATCAATGTCTCAATCTGACATGTTGTATGAAAACTACAAAAAATTGGTGACTCTGAGAGAATGCCTTCCATAATTCATGGTTTGAGAAAAATGCATGCACTGTCATATCATGTTATAGCTTGTTCAAGTGGCTATCTAGTCATGGTATCAGTTTTCCTCAATCATTTATGAGGAGAAAGTTATAAGTCTGCCAAAATAGGGTTTTAGGATCAACCAAGTTGGAGAAATTCTTGGTAATGACCAAGTGTTGGAAAACTGGTTCAGGTGGCCTTGGGAAAATGCCCACCGTGCCTCAAGAAAGAATGATAAAAGAGTGGTTAGATCAATGGTTATTCGAAAAAGGGCAGTTATATCGACGACCCATAATCGTTTTGCGCCGCTAACATGCACGATGTAATGGAGGTCTGTCCGGTTGCGAAATACCATACCATTGTACACGTGTCGTCTCCACATAACTCCGCAATCAGAGAAAGCGGTAAGGAAAACCACCATCCTACGTTTCAAAACAACCTTCGGTGGTGTATAAAAGAGAAGGGCATGAAAAAAATTGACTTTTGTGTTGCGAACGATGGAGGACATGTCTGTGCTGCTTGAAAGCGACAGAGCATAGTTTATTCAACCTGTCCATGCCAGGTAGGTCTTCTTAACTCGTGAAAGTAACTATAATTGTTTACATAATGGAATGAAGTAGTCAAACTGTCTGTCAGAACTTTGAAACTATGAGGATAGGAGAAACTTTAGTTGATAGAGATAGTGACATTCGTGACCCCATAATGGTTAAATTCTCAGTTTTAGAAATCAAAAGCAAGCTGGAGGGTTTATATAAACAAAATTTGGATGTGCACAATGTTTATAGGTCTCATTTTATCCATTTCTCTCCCAAACAACCTTCAGGGTTTATGGAATTTGTTTCATGGTGTGCAGTAAATTATTCTCAGAGTCATTATGAATTCATCACGAAAGAAAATTCTTTGTCATGTAAATGTGTCTACCATTAGGAAAGCTCTAGGAGTACCCCTGTTTTCCTCCAACAACTAGGAAGAATTTGTCGAAGAAGCCCTAGTTAGCTAGTACAGAGAGTCATCCCCTGAGACCAAACAAACCTTCATGACCAGTTGTCTGAAACCTGGCCTTGCCATTGATAACACCCCCTATCCACTTGACATTAATTTCTTTGATGAAAATTCACAGTTAGTTTTGTCACTCATTTCACAGTTTTTAGGGTTTGATGATGATTCCATGGTCACAAAGGTCCAGTTAAGTTTGCTTTTTAGATTAAGCATTGCTAAACCAGAAATGGATTACAGTCAAGTACCCTACCTTAAATTTGATAAATTCTTGACTCAGAACATCCACTCTTAGTTAGTGAATTTCCACACTTCGAGACATTTCAGATTCCAGACACACCTGATGAAAATGCTCCTGTTTAGCAGTTGAAAAGATTTACAATTCCCATAGTCTATGTTTTCGGAAACAGTGGAAGATAGTATGTTTAATTTTATGCATTTTATTTTATCAGAAGTATAAATATTGATGTTTGAAGAAAATTTTCGTAGAGTATTATCAAAGATGAAGACCCTGATGCAATTAAGCCCAAAAAAAGCAATTGGAGACTGGTTTTTAGGGAAGCAAGATATAGTGATCAGACTTTATGGATTTGTTAAGGAACCCTTTATTCTACTGGCCTTTTTGACTCCGAGAGTTTTTGCTTTGGAGTTTATCAGACAAAAATTGATAGTAGAAAATGACCATTTTCTACTTTTCAAGAAAGCTACATATATAAAGTTCCCTTTAAAAATTGGTCCTTTTATCATCCAGAACAAGAATGCTCTCCCTTTTGTACAAAAACATTTAGAAGCACTGATTTTTAGGAAAGCCACAACTATTAATTATGATCCTTGTCATGTTATTTCTGACAGAAGGAAAGAGAACAAAAATAAAGCCTTTGATCACCAAGAGGTTGACGGATTGGCGAAGATGGCAAATTTACTACAATATGAATTAGACATGGAAGTTTTGGGAAGTTCACACGCTAATCTTTCTACCTTGGATAAAGTTTCAGCTGAGTTGGTACCTACCCCAGGAAAGGTTGAAGCAACAAGTAAAAGACATTTTCATGAAAGTACTGATATGCAGGTGGAGGAAGAAAGAGAATCCAAAAGATTAAAATCAAGGCAGTAAGATGAAGTAGTTGTATCTGACAAAGAAAAGGGAATGAAGAAAGAAAAATACCAAGAGCCAGGTATTAAAGTACATGAATATGAATTTGATGAGGCAAGAGCTGCAGGTGATTCTAGCAAATTTCATTCAAGAGATGAAATATGTGTAAAATATGGCAAAGACATACAAACAGCAACAAAAGCAATGCATAAGTTGTTTCCAGAAGTCAGGAATATTGTTGATTCAGAAATTACTCTGATGACTAGCAGAGATCCAGAAAAAATACTTTGAATTTGGCCGTATCATCTGATGATAAGGTCACAGAAATGAAATTGAATTTGTAGAAGATAATAGTCCCTGATAAAATTCACCTGCACAGACAGACTGGAGAGGTGATTTATGCTGATATGATGAGAGCTACTTTAACAGTGGAAAAATTACAGAAAACAGTGAACAGGCTACAAATCCAGTTGAGCCAAGAGAAAACAGATAACAAAGCTCATCAACTGCAAATAAAAAGATTACAAGATGACCTGGTGAAAAGCAATGATGAACCAAATAGAGGGGAGGCAACTAAAAATATTTTAGCTGAGAAAGAAAAGAATATCCAATTACTTCAGCAAAAGGTTAGAATTCCAACAACATGGATCATTCAAGCCTCTGAATTAACTGTGTTGGAACAAGAAAAGGAAACTTTATCTCAAGAATTGGATTACTTTCTTGCTAAATTGCTCGAGTTTGAGGAAAAAGAGGAAAGTTGGGAGAAGGATAGATAGATTCTTAAGATTGGAATTGAAGATCTAAAGGAAAAATTGGAAAATACGGCACGAGAGAAGCAAGGAACAGATCAAGGCAACAAAGAAGCAAGCACAGATGATATAGTTCAAGCTATGTCCCAAGTTATCTTGAAAGAGGTGGAGATCATAGAACTAAAAGAAGAAAAACAAAGACTAGAAGAGGAAAATCAGAAAAAGGAAAATGAAATAAAAGAGTTGACAAAAAACAATAAAGATTTGGTAGGCAGAAATCAGAGGGTGATAGGCCAAGTGACAGGACAACTAGCATTGCAAGGTGCAAAGCGTTTGATTTGGGATTCAATCATTGATGAGGTTGCAAAATTGAGGCCTTATTTAGATTTTTTGAAGACAAATGAATCCATAGCAAATGATAGCTTACAAAGCTGTAAAGCAATGAGAGAAGTTTTAGATAAGATACCAAAAGACACAGCGCAGGGTACCATAAGTTTCTTAAATACTTTGACAGAAGGTGATATGAAAGCAATGGCTATGGAAAATAGGGTAACAATAATAACTTGGGCTAGGAGAGTCCTTAGCAAACATTCTCACATTGAGAATGTTCGGGCTAGTGCAGAACAGATGAAGGATGTGACATCCCTCCCCAATGATGAAATAAATAAATAAATAAATAAACATTATGTTAGATTTATTTTAATTTATCTTTATTATTATGCAATAACAAAGCCAGATGAGAAATCGGCTGACTTAAAGTCCTAGGAGGACTGTTGTAAACAAACAATTTTATTATTATTAATAAAAGAATGAGCAGGAACAGCCAAGTTAAATGAGGAGATCATGCATGGAGAAGTGGGGGACAAGTTAGAGTTAGCCTCTGGGACATCAGAACAAGTGTCAGGAGTGTATTTAAGACACTAGACACACCCTGAAAATCAGGGATTTGGTTAGCTGCGAAAATTCCATGAGGAATTGGCTGCCAATGGAAAGACCTAGGCAAAATTATAAAAAGAGGGCATATGTGAGGAGGCAGGACGCTGCTGAGTATGCCGGAAGGAATTGCACTTGCTGTGTGAGCACTCTGTGTTAGGCAAGGGATTCAGGAAAATAATACTGAGTTTGAGGCTAGCTGTCCACATTTTCTCCATGCATGTGTCTGGCTCGGGGGTGATTACGGACGGACTTGGTGTTTGTACCTAATCTACGGTTGGGAGGAACGTGGCTGTTCCTGTTACATTCGTTTTACAAGCTCCAGGTTTTACTTTAAAGTTCAGATTCTGCTGTATTTCCATTAATCTGCTTCTGCCAATCAGTATAGTGATTTTATCAGTTAACTGGTTGTTTATAAATTTTTCTGGAATAAGTAAAATAGGAAATTTAATTACTCTTCCTTATTTTTGTTAGATTTTATGAAATGAGAGTGTTATGCTTAAGGAAATGACAGTTACATTATTGAAAAATGTTAGACCTGATGAAGGATGGGAATGGTATTATTTCCGGGATTATATGTTTCTTTAACTTAAACTATTCATAGTCGTAGATTTAGATAGGTTGAGACCTGTAAGTTAAATCAGAGCTTGTACTCAGACTTTAGAAATCAAGTGTTTGGATCGATCATTCTGAAATTCCGCAAGGGTTGAAATATAGAAATATTAATTCGCTTTAATCTGGAGGTTAATTTATTGATGTAAATTTAAAAAAAAAAAAATCGATTTTCCCTCTGCAATAAAAATCGTTGAGGACCTATTGATATGCAAGTTCTGAGAACAGAGAAACCCTAAATGGGTCATTCCTTAGTTAATAGCTGATACTTTAATCTTTATTCATATCTGCGAAGATAAACAAGGACCCCTGCAAGGATATTTAGGATTTGATTAAATATAGATCGGGACTATCCAGTAGCATAGTTTTCTGCAAAATTCGTGGTTGGACGCCATGTGGGTAGTTACAGCCGGGGTAATAAGGGAAGCGGGTGGAATTTGATACTTATCCTTCTGTCAAAAATTAAATGAATAAATAAAATTCTTTTTTCTTATTCTGAATTTTGAACCTAGTTGCTTTATCTAGGGTTTGGGCTGTGAAGTTCTTTTTTAAAGGAATTCTTTGTACAGGCGTTATTACCTAATAAGCAAGGTTAAAGTACCCATGAAATGACGAATCCTGACAGAAGTTTTAACCTTGACTACTGTGACCTATCACACCGCAGAACTGTCAACAAAAAGTTAATTTAAACGTTATCGTAGAGAGATAGAACACCTCAAACGGTTTATGCGTATAAACAAACTCCCTCTCAGACTTCACTAGAAATAGACAAGGAAAATCGAGACTGAAATGAAGATTTGATAGACCTATCAAGATAGCTGTAGAATGTCGATATTTAAACTTGACAGAATAAGATGATCATTGTTGTATTTTTTTTCAGTATGGTATTCTCCAGCTTAGAAATACATAGAAATTCCTTTATCGATTCTGCCAGGCTTGGCATTTATAAACCCTCGAATGTTAGGCCGACCTTCGATAACCTTTTAGCAGGCAATATTTTTAGCACAGTAATAAAAACTATACATATCGTGGAAGTACACCCATCTCATCCTTGTTGGTAAATTTTAAACAAATTTAACATTCGTACAGGATTGAAAATTCGTTTATCTCCAGGGCGAGATTGTATGTAGAAAGAAGAGCTAACTTACAGCCACAAGAAAACTATAATAGATGCATAGATTATCTTTAACCTTTGAAAATAATAGTCCTGTTTACAGAGTTCTTCTTAAAGCCGTTATAAACAATCATGGTATTAAACCCTGAGGTCGTGAAACTACATTTCGCAGGAGATTTTATAATAAAGAAATATTATTACATTAGGGTTCGTGGCTGGAAGAGCCAGGCCATCACGAGATCCCTGAGGTTCCCAAAAGCAATTTACTGAACGCATCATGACTTAAAAAAAAAAACAATTTACAAAATATCTATTGCCCTCGAATGAGCTTCCCTAGTTTCCTGTCTTCTCATGAAGGCAGTGTAGCAGTACCACTTACCGATAAAGGAGACCCCACTGCCATCGGCTTTGACTCGAGCTTAGAACACCTGCATTATTATTTAAACAGCACATTAGTATGGACGATAGAAGTACACTGTAAACATTCATTTAACAGATAGTGTCGAGTTACAAGTTTTTAGCTTACCTCCGAGTCGTTGGGTTGACAAGTAGCTGCATCCTCAAGGTAATGAGAACTCTCTCTGGAGTAAGCCCAAACGAAAATAGTCATTCTCCATCGCTGCCACAGACATTACAGAGATAAAGTAGGCTACAGGTCTGTTCTTTGAATTGCCAGGGTTTGGAATGGACGAACAGTGAACCCCAACACTCAAATGAAAAGATCGGTTTCCGAGAGCTTCACCTGTCTGTGGAGAAATGACTTAACCCAAACGCCAAGACCAAGTAATCTGTCCTTCTATTGCAGGTGGCATCACAACATTCAACGCTGTACAAGTAGTCACATGGCTTATCAGAAAAAAATGATTGCCCCGTACGAGTGCCCTGTCGAAATACAAGTGGCATCCTTCAACTATAAATGCCTGGATGGTGCAAGTTGGTGCATGCACTAAACTCGTTGGTAGCTGTCACATACCATGTGATATTTTTGTTAGGGTAACTTCGTATAGGAGGGGTACATTTTATTGCAAAGATTTTGTTGAAAATTTCCTAGTTGTCAAGATATGTTGAACGAATAATACATATAAGGTTGGAGTTTTTAAAATTAACCATAGTCTTGCAAAGAATCATGGAGACTTAGGAATTAGGTGTCTTTAAAACTCACTTCTTAATAGTATAGTGATTGAATGGTGATTTAGTTTCACTAGCACATTATTAATCCATTGAAGGACGTAGTGAATGGATGCTATGTGAGAATACGATATGAAATTAATTATGTATAAAAAAACTTAATGTTGGGTGTTTAAACTTATACTTTATTAGTCTAGTGACTTAATGGGGATATAGTTACATTAGCACATTGAGAGTCCATTAGGAACTTTGTGAATGAATACTGTGTGAAAACGAGACTTTAATTCTATAGATTTAAAACTTCTATTCGTGAGTGGTTAAAGATCTATCCATACCCTGTTACGATATCCTGAAGGCGCCCCGACATCATAGAAATCTACATACCAAGGAGAAGGAAGTATTAGCCGTAGCTAAGTAAGTGGTACGTCATTTTAATAACCTTCTAGCTAGTGGAAGAACAAGGGAAAGACATCAGTAAGTTCATTGTCACGATAGTATTAACAAACTGAAATACAGATAAGTGTAAAAACTGTCTTCTTCTTAAGTACTGTAAAGTGTACTGAAAAAAGTAATAAAACAAAAAAAAAAAAAAATTATTTGGAAATGTTACATATGGTATCAGAGCGATGTTCAACCCTGCCGCCTTGGAACACCTAGTTTTTGTTGCGCAGGAAATAAAATTTAATTTATATGTTTGAATGTTTCATGCGGATGTTTCAGTTTAAATTTCCCAGATGACTTCGCACGAAGAATACAGAGAAGAAGCTGAAGAAAATGAACAGGCAAGAACAGCAGAACATTCGGAAGCAAGTCAGGTACTAGAAACTATGCGAAGCCTCATCGTGGAAATACAGAGTTTCAAAGCAGACAATGAGCAACTAAAGAAGGCCCAGGAGAAACAGCAGGAAATTAATGAGATTTTGCTGCAGAGCCTTCATGAAAGGAACAATGGCGAAAAACAGAAAGAAGACACTAAGAGGAAAGAGGAGACTGACGAGAACGCTGAGAAGAAGGGAGATTCCTCCAATGAGACCCAGAAATCTGCACATCAAGATAAGACTATGGGAAAAAGGAAGGTTGACCATCTGGAGGGTGAATTCAAAAAAATAAAGCCTACAAGCTTCGATGGAGAATCAAAGACTGGCGAAGAAGCAGAAGCCTGGCTGCTAGACATAAAGAAATACTTTCAGATCTATAACTATTCCAGTAATATGAAAGTCAGAATGGCTGTGTACAACCTAAAGGGGAAAGCCAGCATATGGTGGCAAGACCTGAAGATCTCCCAGGGACTGAAAGAAAAGAACCTCGAATGGTCGGAATTTAAGAAATATTTCAAGAAACAATACTTATCAGAAAGTTACTATGAAAGAAAAACCAAGGAATTTTACGAATTAAAGCTGGGCCAAATGACGATGGAAGATCTCATCAATAAATTCCTAGACTTACTACGGTTCGTTCCATATATCAAGGAAGAAAAACTGAAAGTACAGCGGTTCTTAAGCTGCCTGCCACAGTCCTATAAAGATCGAATCGAGTTCGACAATCCCAGAACTTTAGAAGAAGCACTGAGAAAGGCCAGATTGTGTTATGAGCAATACAAACAAAGAGATGATACTACTCAAGCATGGAAGTACAAGAAACAGGAAAAGTTTAACCAGCGGAAGAAAGGTTACAAACCCCCACCCTTCAGGAACATGCCCAAAAACTTCCAGGGGAATTCATTTCCCAGAAATGAACAATTACAGCAGAAAACTTTCAAAGCCCCTAACACGGGAATAAAAGGAAGCATCGGTACTCCTAAGGAACCCCTGAAATGCTGGGAATGTGGTGAAGCTCATTTACGCAGAAATTGTCCCCGATACAATGAGACGAACAGGGTACTGCATAATGTACAAGAAGCATCCACGGTGGGAGACATTGGGAAAAGTTACCACCGAATCAATGCAGCCTTGGAGGACCGACAGGCAGATCATCAATCTGCCATCGTGGAAATTGAAGGTAAAATTTCTGACCATATTTGCTCCATTTTAATTGACCCGGGGGCAACCTTGAGCTACATCACTCCCAAGATAATGGAGCACTGCCAACTCACTAAGGTAAAGCATCCAAAACCTTGGTTAGTTCAGCTAGCTACAGGAGTAAAGAGGAAGGTTACTGAATACATATCTGATTGTGAACTTCAAATACAGGACCACAAAACAAAGATTAATCTAAATGTGTTGCCTCTAGGATCTTACGATATGATAATAGGTATGGACTGGCTTGAAAAAAATAAAGTAGTACTGAACTGCTTTAGCAAAAACTTTACCTACGTTGCGGAAGACCAAATTCTTAGAACAGTGATTGGAAAACAGAAACCTGTCTCTGTTAGGCAGATTTCTGCTATGCAGTTAAAGAAATGCATGAGAAAAGGATGCAAGATTTACGCTGTAAGAGTATCTGATTTACTTCTCAACGAAAATCAGACTTCTATAGCAGAGCATCCTGTCTTAGGTGAATTTCTAGACGTATTTCCAGAGGAAATACCGGGGTTACCTCCTCCACGAGAAATATATTTCTCTATTGAACTTTTACCAGGATCTGCACCAGTGTCAAAAGTACCTTATAGAATGAGTGTCCCAGAATTGACGGAATTAAAAATTCAGATTCAAGAGTTACTAGACAAAGGGTATATAAGACCTAGTGTTTCGCCTTGGGGTGCACCGGTACTGTTTGTCAAGAAAAAAGATGGGACCCTAAGACTATGTATTGACTATAGACAACTGAATAAGGTAACTGTTAAAAATAAATACCCCTTACCACGTATTAATGATTTGTTCGACCAAGTGGGGGGAGCCAGAGTCTTTTCCAAACTGGATCTTCGATCTGGGTACCATCAGATTCGTATTAAAAACGAGGACATAAGCAAAACCGCTTTCCGTACCCGATACGGACACTATGAATTTGTAGTAATTCCTTTTGGGTTAACCAACGCCCCTGCCACATTCATGTGTTTAATGAATGGTATTTTCAACAAATATCTAGATCAGTTTGTGCTGATTTTTATCGATGATATCCTAATATACTCTAAGACGGAGGAAGAACATGAACAACATATAAGAACTGTATTGCAAACCTTGAGGGACCACCAGTTGTATGCAAAGTTGGAGAAATGTGAGTTCTTTAAAAAGGAAATCCAGTACTTAGGCCATATTATTTCTGCTGAAGGAATTTCAGTCGACCCACAGAAAATTAAAGCCATAGCGGATTGGCCAGTACCGAGAGATGTAGCGGACATTAGATCTTTCATGGGACTCACAGGTTACTATCGGAGGTTCATTGAAGGATTCTCGAAGATCGCCTACCCCATTACCTCACTACAGAAAAAAGGGATAAAGTTTGTGTGGTCCTGCAAGTGTCAAGAAAGTTTTGAATGACTCAAAGAATTGCTGACCAAGGCACCTATTCTAAAAGTAGCAGACCCATGTAAAGAATACACGGTCTGTACAGATGCGAGTAAAGAGGGAGTAGGAGGAGTACTGTCCCAAGACGGACATGTAGTATGTTACGAATCACGAAAGTTAAAGGAACATGAACGCAACTACGTGGTTCATGACTTGGAATTAACAGCAGTAGTACACGCACTGAAAATGTGGCGTCACTACCTGCTGGGAAAGAAATTCTTGTTATTAACCGATAACACTTGTGTCAAGAACCTATTTAACCAACCAGGACTCAATGCCAGACAGGCAAGGTGCATGGCTTTCTTAAGTGAATTCGACTTTGATGTAAAACACATAAAGGGTAAGGAAAATATGGTGGCAGATGCACTTAGTCGAAGGACCCACGAGGTGTACGAGATAATAATGAGTCAACCAGAAAGTAATCTCATGGAGAAGGTATTAGTGGCAAGCAAACAGGATGCAGATTACGTAAATCTGCAAGGTAAATTACAACAAAATGAGGAAAACATGAATGGGACAGATTTCAAAGTGGATCAGAAAGGTCTGATTTGGTTTAAGGATAGGCTGTACATGCCTAATGTTGCAGAATTTAAATTGTTTATTCTAAATGAGATGCACAAACCCCCTTTTGCAGGTCATCCCGGTTATCAAAAAATGATAACAGCCCTTAGAAAACAGTTCTTTTGGCCTAAATTAAAAATTGATCTTGCTGATTATTTATCTAAATGCTTGGAATGTCAACAGGTGAAGGCTGACCATAGACATCCTGCTGGTTTATTACAACCATTACCAATTCCTGAATGGAAATGGGAAGTGATTTCACTAGATTTTATCACAGGCTTTCCAAGAACCCAGCGGCAACATGATTCTATAATGGTGGTGGTTGACAAATTTAGCAAATCTGCACATTTCATTCCGGTAAAAACCACCTACAAGGCAGCAGATATTGCAGGAATTTTTCTAAAAGAAATATTCAGATTACACGGAGTACCAAAGATGGTAATTTCTGATAGGGATGTAAAATTTACTTCCAAATTCTGGAAAACTTTATTTGCAGGTTTGGAAACAAGAATTAATTTCAGCACGAGTTATCATCCTGAAACGGATGGACAGACTGAACGGACAAATCAGATCATTGAAGATATGCTGAGAATGTACGTTATGGAGAGACCTACCAAATGGGAAGACTATTTACATCTGGTAGAGTTCGCCTACAACAACGGGTATCAGGCGTCATCAAGAATGAGTCCATTCGAAATCCTTTATGGAAGGAAATGCACTACCCCAATTAGCTGGGACAGCCCGGTCGATCGGTTACTGATAGGACCAGAATTGCTGAAAGTCATGGAACAAACAGTCCAGAAGGTACAGAAGAATTTAAAGGTGGCCCAGGACCGCCAAAAGAGCTATGCTGATCTAAAAAGACGAGATAAGGAATTTTCAGTTGGGGACCATGTATACTTGCAGGTTAAACCAAAGAAAAGTTCACTCCGGTTAGGGAGTTGTACTAAACTGGCACCACGATTCTGCGGGCCTTTCCAAATACTGGAAAGAATTGGGACCGTAGCTTATAAACTGGCATTACCAGCACACTTAAGGATTCATAATATTTTTCACATTTCATTACTGAAGAAATATATTTATGACCCCACTCATATTATTGATTGGAATTTGATACAGGAGGCTCCAGAAGGCGAATTTCAAGTGGAACCTTTACGCATTCTGGACAGGAAAGAAACAGTACTTCGGAACCGAGCCATCGCTCAGGTAAAGGTGCAATGGAAGCACTTTAGTCCTGAGGAGGCAACCTGGGAATTGGAAAGCGATATACTGGAAAAGTACCCGAACCTATTCCCAGAACCCATGGAGGAAGACTAGAACACTGAGGACAGTGTTCACAATAAGGGGGCAAGGATGTGACATCCCTCCCCAATGATGAAATAAATAAATAAATAAAAAAACATTATGTTAGATTTATTTTAATTTATCTTTATTATTATGCAATAACAAAGCCAGATGAGAAATCGGCTGACTTAAAGTCCTAGGAGGACTGTTGTAAACAAACAATTTTATTATTATTAATAAAAGAATGAGCAGGAACAGCCAAGTTAAATGAGGAGATCATGCATGGAGAAGTGGGGGACAAGTTAGAGTTAGCCTCTGGGACATCAGAACAAGTGTCAGGAGTGTATTTAAGACACTAGACACACCCTGAAAATCAGGGATTTGGTTAGCTGCGAAAATTCCATGAGGAATTGGCTGCCAATGGAAAGACCTAGGCAAAATTATAAAAAGAGGGCATATGTGAGGAGGCAGGACGCTGCTGAGTATGCCGGAAGGAATTGCACTTGCTGTGTGAGCACTCTGTGTTAGGCAAGGGATTCAGGAAAATAATACTGAGTTTGAGGCTAGCTGTCCACATTTTCTCCATGCATGTGTCTGGCTCGGGGGTGATTACGGACGGACTTGGTGTTTGTACCTAATCTATGGTTGGGAGGAACGTGGCTGTTCCTGTTACATTCGTTTTACAAGCTCCAGGTTTTACTTTAAAGTTCAGATTCTGCTGTATTTCCATTAATCTGCTTCTGCCAATCAGTATAGTGATTTTATCAGTTAACTGGTTGTTTATAAATTTTTCTGGAATAAGTAAAATAGGAAATTTAATTACTCTTCCTTATTTTTGTTAGATTTTATGAAATGAGAGTGTTATGCTTAAGGAAATGACAGTTACATTATTGAAAAATGTTAGACCTGATGAAGGATGGGAATGGTATTATTTCCGGGATTATATGTTTCTTTAACTTAAACTATTCATAGTCGTAGATTTAGATAGGTTGAGACCTGTAAGTTAAATCAGAGCTTGTACTCAGACTTTAGAAATCAAGTGTTTGGATCGATCATTCTGAAATTCCGCAAGGGTTGAAATATAGAAATATTAATTCGCTTTAATCTGGAGGTTAATTTATTGATGTAAATTTTAAAAAAAAAAAATCGATTTTCCCTCTGCAATAAAAATCGTTGAGGACCTATTGATATGCAAGTTCTGAGAACAGAGAAACCCTAAATGGGTCATTCCTTAGT
This sequence comes from Larix kaempferi, assembly GCA_027924585.1. NCBI lineage: Eukaryota > Viridiplantae > Streptophyta > Pinopsida > Pinales > Pinaceae > Larix > Larix kaempferi. Next base: position 6,212,146 of record BSBM01000106.1, read on the forward strand.
TAATAGCTGATACTTTAATCTTTATTCATATCTGCGAAGATAAACAAGGACCCCTGCAAGGATATTTAGGATTTGATTAAATATAGATCGGGACTATCCAGTAGCATAGTTTTCTGCAAAATTCGTGGTTGGACGCCATGTGGGTAGTTACAGCCGGGGTAATAAGGGAAGCGGGTGGAATTTGATACTTATCCTTCTGTCAAAAATTAAATGAATAAATAAAATTCTTTTTTCTTATTCTGAATTTTGAACCTAGTTGCTTTATCTAGGGTTTGGGCTGTGAAGTTCTTTTTTAAAGGAATTCTTTGTACAGGCGTTATTACCTAATAAGCAAGATTAAAGTACCCATGAAATGACGAATCCTGACAGAAGTTTTAACCTTGACTACTGTGACCTATCACACCGCAGAACTGTCAACAAAAAGTTAATTTAAACGTTATCGTAGAGAGATAGAACACCTCAAACGGTTTATGCGTATAAACAAACTCCCTCTCAGACTTCACTAGAAATAGACAAGGAAAATCGAGACTGAAATGAAGATTTGATAGACCTATCAAGATAGCTGTAGAATGTCGATATTTAAACTTGACAGAATAAGATGATCATTGTTGTATTTTTTTTCAGTATGGTATTCTCCAGCTTAGAAATACATAGAAATTCCTTTATCGATTCTGCCAGGCTTGGCATTTATAAACCCTCGAATGTTAGGCCGACCTTCGATAACCTTTTAGCAGGCAATATTTTTAGCACAGTAATAAAAACTATACATATCGTGGAAGTACACCCATCTCATCCTTGTTGGTAAATTTTAAACAAATTTAACATTCGTACAGGATTGAAAATTCGTTTATCTCCAGGGCGAGATTGTATGTAGAAAGAAGAGCTAACTTACAGCCACAAGAAAACTATAATAGATGCATAGATTATCTTTAACCTTTGAAAATAACAGTCCTGTTTACAGAGTTCTTCTTAAAGCCGTTATAAACAATCATGGTATTAAACCCTGAGGTCGTGAAACTACATTTCGCAGGAGATTTTATAATAAAGAAATATTATTACATTAGGGTTCGTGGCTGGAAGAGCCAGGCCATCACGAGATCCCTGAGGTTCCCAAAAGCAATTTACTGAACGCATCATGACTTAAAAAAAAAAACAATTTACAAAATATCTATTGCCCTCGAATGAGCTTCCCTAGTTTCCTGTCTTCTCATGAAGGCAGTGTAGCAGTACCACTTACCGATAAAGGAGACCCCACTGCCATCGGCTTTGACTCGAGCTTAGAACACCTGCATTATTATTTAAACAGCACATTAGTATGGACGATAGAAGTACACTGTAAACATTCATTTAACAGATAGTGTCGAGTTACAAGTTTTTAGCTTACCTCCGAGTCGTTGGGTTGACAAGTAGCTGCATCCTCAAGGTAATGAGAACTCTCTCTGGAGTAAGCCCAAACGAAAATAGTCATTCTCCATCGCTGCCACAGACATTACAGAGATAAAGTAGGCTACAGGTCTGTTCTTTGAATTGCCAGGGTTTGGAATGGACGAACAGTGAACCCCAACACTCAAATGAAAAGATCGGTTTCCGAGAGCTTCACCTGTCTGTGGAGAAATGACTTAACCCAAACGCCAAGACCAAGTAATCTGTCCTTCTATTGCAGGTGGCATCACAACATTCAACGCTGTACAAGTAGTCACATGGCTTATCAGAAAAAAATGATTGCCCCGTACGAGTGCCCTGTCGAAATACAAGTGGCATCCTTCAACTATAAATGCCTGGATGGTGCAAGTTGGTGCATGCACTAAACTCGTTGGTAGCTGTCACATACCATGTGATATTTTTGTTAGGGTAACTTCGTATAGGAGGGGTACATTTTATTGCAAAGATTTTGTTGAAAATTTCCTAGTTGTCAAGATATGTTGAACGAATAATACATATAAGGTTGGAGTTTTTAAAATTAACCATAGTCTTGCAAAGAATCATGGAGACTTAGGAATTAGGTGTCTTTAAAACTCACTTCTTAATAGTATAGTGATTGAATGGTGATTTAGTTTCACTAGCACATTATTAATCCATTGAAGGACGTAGTGAATGGATGCTATGTGAGAATACGATATGAAATTAATTATGTATAAAAACACTTAATGTTGGGTGTTTAAACTTATACTTTATTAGTCTAGTGACTTAATGGGGATATAGTTACATTAGCACATTGAGAGTCCATTAGGAACTTTGTGAATGAATACTGTGTGAAAACGAGACTTTAATTCTATAGATTTAAAACTTCTATTCGTGAGTGGTTAAAGATCTATCCATACCCTGTTACGATATCCTGAAGGCGCCCCGACATCATAGAAATCTACATACCAAGGAGAAGGAAGTATTAGCCGTAGCTAAGTAAGTGGTACGTCATTTTAATAACCTTCTAGCTAGTGGAAGAACAAGGGAAAGACATCAGTAAGTTCATTGTCACGATAGTATTAACAAACTGAAATACAGATAAGTGTAAAAACTGTCTTCTTCTTAAGTACTGTAAAGTGTACTGAAAAAAGTAATAAAACAAAAAAAAAAAAAATTATGTGGAAATGTTACAAAGGAACAGGTTGAAGCGTCCAGAAAGGGATTTGAGAAGGTAATACAAAAGGGACTTCCTTCCTTTTGGGATGAAAATAATGAGTTAATTTCCCAGGATAATTATAAGGATTTAATATATAACATCAGGAGGAACCATGAGCAATTTCAAGGTTTGACTCATGTTCTAACACAGAAAATTCTACTAAATAAACTCTCCCTTGATTTTGAAATTCTAAACCAGCTGGTGATGATAGCTGAAAAGATTCCTCCAACTTCCATTGCAAAGCACATAGAGATGAAAGTTCTAGTCGAGGAGATGACTAGTTATGAGGTACCTTCTACAGAGCAATGGAAGATAGTGGAGAGATATGGGAAAATGAAGTACACCTTGCACACATGAAGACCAATATTTGAGAAAGAAGCCTTGTCAACAGCTACCGCCAATAGAAAGACATCAAATGTTATATTTTGAGAAATTTTGGAAATTGTATAAATTTTGACCGAAATGGAATGTAATAGTTAGTTTATAATTTTCTATTTTTAGTTATGAAGCAGTTAGGGTTTTACCTTGAGAGGTTTTACAATGTATAAAGATTCCAGTGTTATTTTATTCAAAGGATTAGATGTTTATTTTTGTCAATGTAGTAAGTGTTGGAACCCGTGAAGAGATACTTGTTTTGTATTGAGCCCTTCAATTTTGAATAAATATTCCTGAGCAGAGTTGATGCATATTTTCAAGAGTAAAGATTCCTATGTTATTTTATTCAAAGGATTAAAAATAATGTGATTGTCTTGTCAATGATGAGATAATTAACAAATTAAATTATGACAATAATGACTGTGCTGTTATTGCAGAATGTGAAACTATATGAATCAAGTAAAGAAATTGATTGATGCATAACGTGTATAAAAATCATATGAATGATAAATCAAGCACACAGATTTATATGTTTTATGATTTAACAATACAAAACAAAGATATTAGATGTATGTATGAAAAAACAAAATGAATCAAGGAAAATTGATACACATAACAAAAGAAAGTAAAATAGAAACTAACTAAAAATTTGTAAAGATTGTAAAACATTACTAGTCTCCAAGTACAGAGTGTCTCCAGTTCTCTCTTTCTATGGTCCCCCCCATTCATGCAATTTGCCCAGTATTATATCCATACTAATTCTAGACTGCAAGAATGGTTGTCTGATCCTTCTTGTGCTAACCATTCTGAATACAGGTGAATTGCTAGGTACCGATGTTCTCAATTATCTACTAAATGAAGGGTCAGCCGACCCTTCTTGTGCTTAGTATTTTTCCATTATTTTCCATTCTGGTTATACCTAAAATGAAGGCCTAGCCTTAGTATTTGTCCATTATTTGACCATAATTCTGGATTTCGGTTGTAAATGTTTGTTCTTTATATATAAAATGCTTTTTTTCTTAATATGTAAAATACAATGAGTTATATTCAGAAAGATATATTCATCATTTGACCATATTTCTCTATAAAATACTTCTCTATAATTATATTGAAGCATATAAATGGATTTATTCAGAAGGCTATGCACATCCATTCATTACAAAAAGGAGAGCCTGGGAGCATGAATAGCCTTCCCAGTATGGCTCTGTAAATTTAATAAGCTGATGCAAAAAAAATTCCAAAATTGATGTGAAAACTAATCCAAGTAGGGATCTCTTCTACAAAAAATAATGTCGTTGAGCTGAGGTAGACTTAGCAATTCTCATTTCCACATAGGGGGATTCCTGGCAGTGGCTGTACTGTGACATCCTAGCCATCTTCAAAATTTCTTCTTTTATAAAATCCACTGTCCCCATAATTTCAATCTGATTGCATTCCAAATCATCAATTCTGGAGTCGTAATAGGTTAATTGTTGAGAAATATACTGCATGTGGTCGGCTGACTCTCTTTGTGCTTTGATTCCCAAGAAGACTGCCTCATAAACCTTTAGCCGGCATTTTTTGAAGTCTTCCACACTGGACCTTAGGAACATCATTCCGTCAACAAGGCCTGTCATTGAACTGAGAGAAGAGGTCAGACACAAGACCGACCACAGTTTCAATTGTTTAATCCACAAAACCTCTTATGAGCATGAGAGACTCTTCGACGACCACAAGTTATATTCTCTTCTTGCTCCTTGGTGGTCCATAATGCTCGTCGAAGTGAAGTTTACTTTTTCAAGTAATTGTAAATAAGTAACAGTACACATTACACATTACACATTGACATTAGTATCATTATAGTAACATTACACATACAAAAACTATTCTATTTTTTTAAATAGAATCATTCTTATTTCATTTTTTAATAGAAACATTCTTTCTTCTTGTTTTATTTTAAATAGAAACATTCTTTCTTTTTGTTCTTTTTAAATCAAAGCATTATTTCTTTTTCCTTTTTTTAAATAGAATGAAATATCATAAAAGGGAGAACATAAGAAGGATCGACCAACCCTTCTTGCAGTGTCGAACTATTAAGAAAATAATATTGGGAATAAGAAGGGTCACTCGACCCTTTTGTAGTATCGAACTATTATAAAAATAATATTGGGAATAAGATGGGTCGGCCGACCCTTCAATTACGAGGGAACTTTAAAAATAGAACACCTTGTAAGTTATAACATATAAAAATGGTTTCTGAGTAATTTTGTTTTGGATCCTTGTTTTTCGACAAGAATGATCGACTGCCCCTTCTTTTTGAAGTTATTTGTGAAAACCTTTATCGAGAAATTCAGCTATATCCATAATGGAGAACTCAAGAAGGATCGACCGACCCTTCTTGCAGTGTCAAACTATTATGAAATGAATATTGGGAAGAAGAAGGGTCAGTCGACCTTTCATCTACGAGGGAATGGTAAAAATAGAATGCCTTAGAGAAACAGAAGCCGCTCTTTTTCTGAGAGTATTTCTACTAGCTAGCAAAGTCTTTGAAGCAAAACTTCTATAAATTTGGCGACACATGGAACGCTTATATTGTGACATGTGGAATATCTGATTTTTAAAATTATTTCAAATATTTTTTAAACGAATATTAAGGATATTAATGGTACCAGGCATGTTGGCCGTAAGATTTTCAAGGAATCGATTGGAGTAAGAAGAGTATGATTACTCCAGCAAAATTGGTAGTCACTGTAGATGGACTCTAAGCACTGAGCTGTAGCATTAAATGCTCTGCAGCTCAATGCCTAGGCCTCATCGAATGTTTAAGTCTTGTCACCAAAAAAGTCTCTCAATGGGGTCAATGGTAATTATCACAGTATGGCAAGATCATAGATTTTGGCAAGCCCTAGGCATTGAGCTGCAGAGTAGTTAATGCTATAGCTCAATGCTTAGAGTCCGTTGGATTTGGAGAATCTTCAGATCCAATGGACCCTAAGATTACTAAGCTGCAGCATTAAATGCTCTACAACTCAATGCTTAGGGCTCGCCTAAACATTCTGTGGACTGAAAGCATGATGAGATTATTCACATGAGGGATACAATCCATCATTTATGGTGAATATTATTCAGCTTGCTTCCATTTAATGCGCTGGCAGCAGGCATGTTGGTCGTTGGATTTTCAAGGAATCGATTGGAGTGATATGTGTCCGATTACTCCAGCAAAATCTGCCATAAAATATGTAGTCACTACAGATGATATCTGTAGTCATAATTACCATTCCCTATCTGTCCTAGACTCCCATCCCATTCAATCCATTAGCACAGTGGCCATTCACTATATATAGGCTAATCCATCAACACAGTGGCCACTCACAGCAAACTGAAATGGAATTTTTCAATTTGTTCGCCATGGAATTTTTCCCTTTGTTTGCCTTGAATCTTATGATTGCTCCCCAGTTCTGCTCATGATATATGAGCATATCAAATTCCGCTCCCTTGAAAGTCCCTGGGTATGTATGGATTTGTCATTAAGTTCCTGCAACGAGGAGGGTACATAGGGAGATTAGCACAGTCGAAGTCCCAATACATGGACTTGTCATTATGTTCCCGGCTTTCTTCTCTAAGACAACATGCACTGTTGCGGTCATTAACACTTGCAGTAGTCGTCGAATGTTTTTTTAGTACCAGACAATGTTGTCAGCTTCTTCTTACTCTTGTTTCAATTCATGAAAATGGTGTAAGAGTCAATGGGGTGCTATTAGCTCGCTTTGACAGATGACTCTTTAGCTCGCTTGATTTCATAGTGCCCTCTTCTTCAAAAGCTTGAGCTAATCTATTGTTATGGACTGCAAAAGCCTATTATTTCCTCTACCAACATTGCACACTTAATATGTGTAATGGGATGCTAGAATAGAAGCTTTAACTCTGAACTGCCAGAATCTTATAGCTATGAAGAAACGTTCTCATATAATGGATCTAATGCATGATTTTCCTGCAGGTTAGGAGGATTTCTAAAGTTTCTCCAACCTGCATCCACGAGTAACTAGTCCCAGTTAATGGGATGGAAACTGGAATCCTTGGATGACTATGGGATTTTCAACACTTTTTAAAGTTTAACTTATACTACCACCTTGTGCAGGAGGTATGATGTATTCAGTGAATGATTTGGTTTCATTCTTTCAAAGACACTTGCATCAGTCGTCGAATGTTGTTTTATTACAGTCCTTCATGTCTAGAATGAGTCTAGTGCTTCTAAGTCTACAAGTCGAAGCTCCAATAAAAGTTTAGTCTTTTATTACTCCTTCAAAGGAGATGATTTGATTAAGGATAAGGAGAATCTAAAACATTCAGCGACTTTAAATTATTGTGAAATTGAATTCAAAATTAAAAAAAATGCAATTTCGGATTTGAAAAGTGAATTTCAAATAAAAATATGCAATTGTATATTTGAAGATTGCAGTTTTCATTTGTAAATGTTCAAAATTTTAAGGTGAAAAAATCAATGTCTAAAATATTCAATCATTGTATGAATACCAAGTCAATCGGCTATGTTATAACATAAAAAATCAATGTCTAAAATATTTAGTCATTGTTTGAATATCAAGTCAATTGTACTTCCATTTTCTGACATGAAGGATCAGCTGCCCTTTCTTTTCATAGTTAATTGTGAAAACATTTATCCAAAAATTTAGCTATATCCATAATGGAGAACACAAGAAGGATCGACCGACCCTTCTTGTAGTGTTAAACTATTATGAAAATAATATTGGGATTAAGAACAGTCGGTCGACCCTTCAATTTTGAGGGAATTATAAAAATAGAATAGTTTGGAAGTTATAACATATAAAAATAGTTTGTCTCGACTTCCATTTTACGAAAAGAAGGATCGGCCACCCCTTATTTTTGAAGTTAACTGTGAAAACCTTTATCCAACAAATCAGCTATATCCATAATGGAGAACACAAGAAGGATTGACTGACCCTTCTTGCAGTGTCTAAATATTATGAAAAGAATATTGGTAATAAGAAGGGTCGAGCGATCCAATCTTGCAGTGGGTGGGCTGACCCTTCAATTAGGAGGGAATTGTAAAAATAGAAGGGTGGGCCGACCCTTCAATTAGGAGGGAATTGTAAAAATAGAACACCTTGGAAGTTATATCATATAAAAATGGTATGTTCCTACTTCCATTTTACGACAAGAAAGATCGGCTGCCCCTTCTTGTAGTAGTTAATTGTCAAAACCTTTATCCAGCAATTCAGCTATAGCCATAATGGATAATACATGAAAGAGAAATGAGAATATTTCCACTTACCAACAAAGTCTTTAAAGCAAAACATCTATAAATTTTGTTGTTAAAATGTTGATATCTAGTATCCTAGGGGACATGTGGAACAATCATATTGTGACATGTGGCATATTTTATTTGGCCCTTTGTGTATAGGGAGGTTACATTTTTTATTTGATTTGGCACATTGAGTATAGCGTGGTTACTAATGCAGGTTTAACCACAACATAATCACTCTATAGTTGGAATGCTAATTGAAAAAATAACATCAATTTATTAATTTATGTTAATCATTTGCAAAAATAGATAAAATGTTTTAATTAAATAAATTCACTTAAAACATAAAAGACACACAGATCATGAGTAAAGACAAATCCAAACTGTAGATCAATGTATGGATTATTAATTACAAATATGATTAAACATGACAGTGCTTTGCAAAGAAAACTAATCAAAGGGAGGATAGCCACCCGCTCACAGTCAAAGAGCTTTTGTTTGGTGATTAAAGAAGAAGATATGAACAACCCATCAATATAGAAATGAATTCTATACCGACTTTAGAAGAAAATGGTAGTGGATGCTTGAAATGAAAGCAACAGAGCATAATATTTATGAATTTTGTCTTGATACAACACTTATCAAGGCATGAAAAAGCATAACAGTATGAATTAAACAGTGAGAGAAACATTCACATAAGAGAAGAAGTAAATAGACCGGTTGAAATTTCAAGTAAGAATCATTGGGCATGGAGTCGAAAACTAAACAATTTATATACCAGCAGATAAACCACCATATAGATTTTCACAAAGGCAAGGTAGTTGTCAGATTACAGTCAAAGCTTTTTGCAGGTGATTTAGAAAGAAACATAGACAGTCCATCAATAATGGGCACCAAGTTACAGATGAATACACTATCAATTTTAAGAAGAGAAAAATACAGTCGACTGTAAACAAGATCAACACATGAATCTCTAATTTTGTAAAGATGATTTATTTCCTGTGTGGCTCTTTATATTCAAATATATCAACTCGATACAAAATTCTTGTCTCTCTAAAAAATTTCCAACCCTTTCAAAGTAATTCATAATGTCTTTTATACAAAATGTCTTTTAACTAAAACTGAAATAACTTAATTAAACTTGCTAAATGTCATTTGAGTCAAAGTCACAAACAATATTACAAATTTCTTTTGAGTAAAAATACTTAAAAAATCCTCATTTGATGTAGAACCCAATGGCTACTTTAAAGAACGAACTGTGTACTTCAATTTTCCATACGTTTCCATGTTTATCCACTGATCATCAGTTGGATGATCATAGCTAGCCATCTCTTTTACCGTGACTCTCATTTCAACATGATCTGCATAAGAAATCTGTGGAATTCTTTCCCCAATTGAAACCATTTTGTTTAGAATTTCAAAATCTTCTGCAATCTTTTCCATTAAAATTTTCCCTGTCAACAAATTTAAATACTAAAATTTCGTATGATACATTCTTATATTGACCAATAATCTCTTATATTTATCTTGGGGAATTAACTCCTGATTCTCATCCCAAAAAGCAGGCAAACCTTTTTCAATCAATTTCTCAAACTACTTTTTGAATTCCGCTACTTGTCTCCTCATTGCTCTAGCTTTGGCTTCAACATATCTGGCTTTATCAATGTCTCCATTCTGAACTGTCTCCATCTTTTTCCTTTATAAACAGACTTAAAATATTATTAGATTGAGTTTCAAGGCCCTACCTATCACTGACAATCAAGCACTTTGTTTTGTTTTGTCATTGTCTGCAGCGCCCACTCGTCCAGAACCTTCCAACACTGACAATACAAAGAGGAATGTCAACTTTTGCATGTTTTTCTGCTATATATAACTTATTGTTGGTTGTGGAGCCAGATCTTCTAGTCTCATAGATGATATTGTATTAGCCGTGTTTGTACCCCAGTTCTATATGATGTGTAGGTGGACTGTACACTCGCCCCAGCGGGGGGGCATCGCCCCCCCACGGGGTTCCAGGGGGGCCCATCCCCCTTGGCTGGGGGGGTCCGGGGGCCAGCGGTCCCCCGGTGGGGGTTCGGGGGCAGCGCCCCCGAGAAATGGGGGTTGGGGGGCAACGCCCCCGAAGAAAATTTTTAGGGCTGTTTTCGACAGCTGTTTTGCGGGCCCATGGTTTTGGGTATCCCGTGGTATTTTCCCCATTGTATTTCCCTTATAAAAGAAAGACATTGTAATACGGCTAGGGTTGATGTATTAGGTTTTATGCATTGTAAAGATCTTTGAGATCTGGAGAGAGACTGTAAAACAGAGAAGAGGAAGTGCAGCGGTTGTGCTGCAGGTTGTATCCCTTCGACTTGCTGGACGGTAATAAAAATAAGGACTGGCAAATTCAGTGTGGACGTAGCCCAAGTTGGGTGAACCACGATATATCTGTGTCTCTCTTGTAATGTGTATGTGTGATTATATTTGCATTTCTGTTTATTGTTATTGCTCTGCGATCCTGTTTTTCTAACACTTATTTTCTTTATCCTCCCTGCATCTTTCTGGGTGCTCATTTTCCTCCTTCGTCAATCTCACATGCTATGATTTGGACCGTCAGATTTCATGTACTTTTTTCCACTTGATAACTTCTTTACGTCTGCCATCTGATCATTTTCCTTTTTCAAATCTTGATCATTGGATCTCTATGACTCAATTCAGCCATTTAATAGTTTACTGTAGAGCGGAGAACCTACCTGTTTATTTTAAGGTTGGTTTGGGCCCCTGGTTGACCTGTCTATCTCTTCATAGCTTGCTCCTGTCGCTTTTGGATGCAAAATAGGACAGATGGAATCCAGCTCTCTGTGCAGGCAAGTTTTTAATATTATTTATCCTTTGCTATCACCCCTGCATCTCCTGCGACATGGAAGCATCCCTGGCCATCTATTTTCTTGATCCATTCTAGGTCGTGGTTCACCACTGGTTTTTTATCTCTATGATCCTTAGTGGCCTCAAATCCCGCCACATGTTGCCTTTTCTACCAGTTAAAACCACGGGAAGTCGCCCACCGTTGATTCGGATGTTGCATGAATCCTGGCCGTGAAATGGTGTGAATTTTAACAAATTCACGGATTTGGATTGTGTTGATGTTTCGTGCAAGTTAGATCCTCGAACAAAACCTCAGCCATAGATCTCGGCCTCCTCAGATCTGAACTGTCCAAACCCGCGGCCCTCTACCAAAAGTTTGCGGATCTGAAAATTTGTTTGCTCCACGCATGTCATATCGGAGTAGTAGTTCCCAACTGTCGATATGCTCCATTGGCCATTGATCTGCTACTTAAGATGCTTGTTGGCTAAACATCACCCTCCATTTAGAACACCTTACCCTTTTTCGCAAATCTTGCTCATGTCTGTAGATCTTCACCACCAAAGATCTAGACCATTTATTTGCGTAGATATGTAACAGGAGGCGGACCTATGCAATTAAATTCTGCTTGCAAAGTTTCAAGCTTGGCATTTTGATGATTTCACCCTTGAGGCCGTGAATACCTACCCAGACGATTCTCCATTCTTTTTAGAAATTGAACCTCCTAGTTTCATCCAGGACAATGCTAGTGCTAACACCGACAAGCTAAACTTCAGTGGCGAACTATTATGAAAAGAATATTTGGAATAAGAAGGGTTGAGTGACCCTTCTTGCAGTGCCCAACTATTATGAAAGTAATATTGAGAATAAGAAGGGTCGTCCGACCTCTCAATTACAAGGCAATTTTAAAAATAGAACAACTTGGAAGTTTTAACATATAATGTTAAATTTTCTGAATTTACTTCAATATGATCTAGGATCTTAACTGAGAGAACAACATGTACAGCATATATACAACATATCAATCATGGAGACAATAATGCAAGCACACAAGAGACACAAAGATTTACTTGGGGAAAACCATAAAGGTGAAAAACCCCAATAACTTCCTCAGAGATAGATAGAGCAATGATACAACCAACCAATAGAGATATCCATAACCTAGCAGCAATCCTCCTCCTCCATAAGTGCGCCTCTCCTCCTTGAGAGCATGTGTGAGTAGTGAGTGAGAAAATAGAGTGCCTCCCGCACTCTATTTATACTTGACTTGACTTGCCTTTTTACCTAACTCATGTAGGCTCGAACTTAACCACATAACATAATGCTGACTGGGCCGACCCCCAATAGGGTGGTCTAATAACCCTTAGACCCACATGGCCGACCCCCAATAGGGTGGTCTAATAACCCTTTGACCCACATGACTTATACAGGGCCGACCCCAACAAGGTGGTCTAATAACCCATCAAGTATAAGTTACGACACTTACAATATAAATGACGACACTTCCGTATAGAGGAATAAAACCATCTCTATAGGAATACAATATACATATATGTGAAATACATTCCGAAGTTACATATACATCAACACTCCCTCTTAACTAGGAAGGTATTTCTCAGCACAGTTCTTCTAGCACAAGTCATCTTCTCTGGATCATCGTCACTGGATAATCGTCATCGAGTCATCATCATCGTCACTGCTGCTGCTATCTCAATCAATCTCCGAATCTACTCGTCATAGGAAGTTCTACAGAGCCAATCCTTTTCATACTGGATGTAGGCCCACCACCTGCAGGTCTTCATCATCACTGGCCATACTGTGGAATCCTCAGGACTTATTACGTGCGTCACAAAACCTGGCTGCAGCATCCCAGGCTATTACGAGCACACAGCTCTACCTGTAGGATCTCCCAGGAGCACATTACATGTGACCCATCACAAAACCTGGCTGAAGCATCCCAGGCTGTTACGAGCACGCGGCTCTACCTGTCGGATCTCCCAGGAGCACATTACATGTGATCTCACCACAAAACCTGGCTGAAGCATCCCAGGATGTTACGAGCACACAGCTCTAACTGTCGGATCTCCCAGGAGCACATTACATGTGGTCCACTACAAAACCTGGCTGAAGCATCTGAGGCCTTTTTCATCCTGTCCAGATCTCCCAGGAGCAAATTACATGTGGTCATGGCAAAACCTGGCTGAAGCATCTGAGGCCTTTTTCATCCTGTCCAGATCTCCCAGGAGCAAATTACATGCCATAGGACAAAACCTCGCAAGAGCATCTGCCAGATATCCCAGGGCACCGAATTACATGCCATAGGCAAAACCTCGAAAGACTATCTGCAGATCTCCCAGGGCACAAATTACATGTCCTCCCAAGCAAAACCTCGCAAGAGCATTTGCCAGATATCCCAGGGCACCGAATTACATGCCATAGGAAAAACCTCGAAAGACCATCTGCAAATATCCCAGGGCACAAATTACATGCTTTCCTGCACAACCTGATCCACGACCACAAAGTATCATCTGATACTCATCATCATCACTGCAACATCCTGCTGCATGTCATCTGGAGAAGCTCGTCATCCACGATCATCCTGATCATACAATGCATACATCTGATGCACACATAGATACATGATCCACACAATGTATCCATCAATCATACATGATCTACCTGATCATACAAAGATACATGATCCACACAATGTATCCAACAACATCCAACATGATGCGTTCATACAAAATACATACACATGATCCAACCGATCATATCCAACATCCAACATGATGCGTACATATATATAAATGATCCAACTGATCATATCCAGCATCCAACATGATGCATATATAATGATCCAACTGATCATATCTAAGCAGAAACCAGAACATCATCTTGGTGCTCATCATCCAGCGCTTACATCCACAGCCATGTGAAGGATCCCCCTTCCAACATGCTTGGAATGGATTCAACAAATGTGTCCATCACTTCTTCCTCGAAGTATCCTCGATCTGAAGCACGCCAAGCCTCTCTCTGAAGTACTCGAACTTCACACTGGCTAGTGGCTTCGTCAGCACATCTGCAATCTGCTCGTCCGTCGCAACATACAGGAGCTTCATAGCTCCTCTCTGCACCATATCCCTGATATAGTGATATTTGATCTCTATGTGTTTCGACCTGTCATGAAACACTGGGTTCTCGGACAGCTTCACACAACTCTGGTTATCACAGAAGATACCAGTAGCCTCCAACGGGAGATCAAATAACTCAGACAGTAGCTTCCGTAGCCATACTGCCTCACAACTAACTGAACAGGCTACAACATACTCTGCCTCAGCTGTACTCAGTGCTACGCAGGACTGCTTCCTGCTAAACCAGGAGATCACACCTGATCCCATACTGAAGCAACACCCAGATGTGCTCTTCCTATCTGCAGCACTGCCAGCCCAATCTGAATCAACATAACCCTGCAGGTTAAACTTTTGATTCGCCTCATACCTGAGCCCATAATCCACTGTACCCTTCAGGTACCTCAGAACATGTTTTACAGCAACCAGGTGAACACTTCTCGGATCCGTCAGGAACTGGCTCAATGTGTTCACAGTAAAGCAAATGTCTGGTCTCGTGTTCGTCAGGTACATTAAGGACCCAATCATCTGACGATACATAGAGGCATCAACTGGCTCAGATGAAGCATCACATAGAAGCTTCAGATTCGATGCCATCGGTGTGGCCGTGGCCTTGCAATCCATCATCCTGAACCTCTTCAGGATCTCTACTGCATACTTCCCTTGTCCAAGAAAGATTCCATATGCACTCTGCCACACCTCCATGCCAAAAACAAATAGTGCATCATCCCCAAGTTCTTCATCTCGAACTCGGTAGTAAGCTTCCACTGCGTGTCGGCAATCAATCTATTTTCACCTGTAACAACCAGGTTATCATATCAAGTTCTGCACACATATATGACTACACCATGCTGTCTTGAAATCCATCTGGTGCATCTTCTATTTCATCACTTTTGTATTTCTCAATGCTGCCATCTGCAACATGCTTGATTTGATAGTTCTATTTGGAAGTCATAACAAACTTCCCTTTACGTCTTGGGACTGCAACCCAAACATCATTCTTCATGATCGACGGATCATGGCATTCTATTTCTTCATCCCAGATCCTGGGAACTTCAATATCTTCAATAGATAATTTTTTGCTGAACAAATGTTGTAGTTCTTCTTTTGTAGGAGATGGCATACGATCTTTCCTACACAACAAGTTAAATTGCATGATTAGAAAACATCTCATAGTTTTCAGAACAAATTCTTACACTTAAATAAATATGTCATACAGTCATGCAATTATCTTAGCCAATGCTTCAATACAACATTTATCCATATTCCGTAACTTTCTAGATTCCTTCCAATCTCTACCAGAACATTGTTAAGAGTGTGCACAACTCCCAACATGTCAGCAAAGAGGTTTCATTCTAGATAAGTAGCAATGGAATGTTGTACAGTGCCATAGGCCACTTACCCATGTATATTAGTAGTATATTGTTCATCAATGCAACTATTCTAATATGCATAATACACAACCTAATCCTAGGAACATCAGTATATACATTATTGAACAGTATTATTTAAAACAAACAAATATGCAAGAAATGCTGATTAAAATACTTATCTTTCTTTGTTCGTTGGGTGGACTCCCTCTGAGTCTTTGCTTCCTTGCAGGAGCTGTTGGAGTCCTAATCTGAAGTAGCTTCTTCTACACTTTTATGTTGTGGAATGTAGAAAGATGGTCAACTCCCTCTGAATATCTGCATCCTTGCAGAAACTACTGAAGTGTGCTCCTTTGCTTTATTGCAGGAACAACTGGAGTGTGCTCCCTCTTGATCTTTGCTTCCTGGATCACCTGTCTTTGAACTTATACTCATTCTTGATCCCTATGCATGCTTGTTAGTATCATCATTGTGTTATCCCCGAGGTCTCATACATAATCAAAAATTCATTAGAATAATCTTAATATTATCAAAAACACAATAATCTAAAGCATGTATAGTCATGATCATTTCAAACAGAAATAATTAGCTTTCAAGGTTTATGTGGGATTCTTATGGTTAGTCAAATTATAAGAAACATAACATGTCTAAACCTGTAATTACTCAAACCTATGACTCTTCGGGTTAGTTGAATCATCAATCAAGATAAGAGATATAATATGCATAAAACCTGTGATTATTCAAAGCTATACCTTCATGATTCTTCTGGTTAGTCATATCATCAATTATGGTAAGAAACATAATATGCATACAACCATGATTATTCAAACCTATGACTCTTCGTGAATAATCATTATCAACAACACAATAGTATAAGATCCTAACACAAGCTAGGATTCTATCTTGATATAGGAAAAACATACCTGGATTAGCATGCTAGCTAGTTATGTCTAACATACCCGTATAATGTCTTTTGGTTCTCTTCAATGACTTGTGCTAGTAACCTGCATGTCTCAATGGTTAGCCATTATAAAACCAAGTTATACATACCTCATAAATGGATCTTCTATGAGATCCATGACAATGGATGAGTCTTTATCCTCATGTCACCATGATCATATGTTCTTGAACTGGAGCATGATTTGTCTTTCTTGGTGTACCTTTCATGTTAGTAGACAACATAAACCTCATACAACACCATAATGCATTAGTACAATCATAAGTGTCAACACCCTAAATAATGAATATCTTCTATCATGCATTCATAATTTTGTTAAGGTGATACGACAAATCTAAAAACAAAATTGTACTTAACTGTAATAACATGAAGACAAACATACCATAAACTTAATCATGGACAAATATCAAAACATACCTCGATGAGTCATACCTGTCGAGATCGCTTGTAATCTTCTTATGTAAGGCCTTAGCCTCATCTCCCTCTGAAACAGGAACTTCTTCACCTATGTAGGTGACTAATCCATCTTCTTCTAGGATTAACCCAATCCACTTGATGTGCAAGAAATGGACCTGGAGCTGGATATGGGTTTGTCAGAGAAACCCCAAAAATTCAAACTTTGAATTTCAAACTTCCGAAAGGATAGAAATATGCACCTTGATGAGCTGATCAAATTGGTATATTCATAATTTGAAAACTGCAAAGTTTCACTCCTCAATTTTGCCTTTGAAACTTCCGGATTCACTGGACGTGACCCTGAACTGGGGTTTGATGAATCCAACTCCTTTTCCCAATCAAAAGGTTTGATCCAAATCTCTAAGCTTCTATTTTTCTGAGGAGCTTCCAGCCGTGGTCTCAGATTTCAAAAATTCCCATTTTTACAGAAGCCCTAATTTTCCACTTTCCTGATCAAAGTCCCGAACTAGGGTCTGATCAAGCCCGGCCTTCTGCCCAACCAAAAATTCTGATTTTGGTCTCTAAATTTTTATTTTGATGAGTAGCATTCAACCGTGGTCTCCGATTACAAAAATTCTAACTTTCTTCAAAGCCCTAAATTCCGGAAGCCATGAATGAAGGTACCAAAAAATAATTCTGTTTTGACAGAAATATGTACCTGATTGTTTCTGGTGTAACTTCGAAATTTTTGATCCACAGGGTCTGAAAAAGTTTCCTGAGATATCCTGACCTGTTATCTTTCCATCCTGATAGGTCTGACCTCAATTGGATTCTCTGAGAGAGAGTTATGCCAAATGTCGCAACGTGACCTGTTTTGGGAAAATACAGGAGAGCGAACTTGTACGGCGTGCCACGTGTCACTGTTTGACCTTCAGCCTCTTAAAATTTTTTCTGAGATATCTCGGCCTGTTATATTTTCATCCTGACAGGTCTGACCTCAATTGGATTCTCTGAGAGAGAGTTATGCCAAATGTCGCAACGTGACCTGTTTTGGGAAAATACAGGAGAGCGAACTTGTACGGGGTGCCACGTGTCACTGTTTTACCTTCGGCCTCTGAAAACGTTTTCTGAGATAGCTCGGCCTGTTTACTACTTGTCACTTTTTACGAAATTTCATTTGGAGCTTCCTAGCCCAAATTATGACCTTTTTCCCAAGGTCACCTGATTTTGACTCAGATCCGGAAGAGGCAGAAACCCTATATTGCATAGATCATAAATCACATAGTACAACGATTTAGAGGTTGTCCTTTGGACACAAGGTACCTGGAGATCTTAGCTTCGGCCTGTAACAATTTCAGATCCGAAAACTTTGCCAAGACGGATTTATAGCGAAAGTGCTACGATGACTGGTTTTTGCTATATCAAGCCCTAGCATCGTAAGTGCAACAAGTGTCATACATGCCATATCATGCCTTCTTTCAGGCTAGCTCTGATACCATGTTAAATTTTCTGAATTTACTTCAATATGATCTAGGATCTTAACTGTAGAGAACAACATGTACAGCATATCTACAGCATATCAATCATGGAGACAATAATGCAAGCACACAAGAGACACAAAGATTTACTTGGGGAAAACCATAAAGGTGAAAAACCCCAATAACTTCCTCAGAGATAGATAGAGCAATGATACAACCAACCAATAGAGATATCCATAACCTAGCAGCAATCCTCCTCCTCCATAAGTGCGCCTCTCCTCCTTGAGAGCATGTGTGAGTAGTGAGTGAGAAAATAGAGTGCCTCCCGCACTCTATTTATACTTGACTTGACTTGCCTTTTTACCTAACTCATGTAGGCTCGAACTTAACCACATAACATAATGCTGACTGGGCCGACCCCCAATAGGGTGGTCTAATAACCCTTAGACCCACATGGCCGACCCCCAATAGGGTGGTCTAATAACCCTTTGACCCACATGACTTATACAGGGCCGACCCCAACAAGGTGGTCTAATAACCCATCAAGTATAAGTTACGACACTTACAATATAAATGACGACACTTCCGTATAGAGGAATAAAACCATCTCTATAGGAATACAATATACATATATGTGAAATACATTCCGAAGTTACATATACATCAACATATAAAAATGGTTTCTCTCGACTTCTGTTTCCCGACAAGAAGGATCGGCTGCCCCTTCTTTTTGTAGTTATTTTTGAAAACCTTTATCCAACAATTCGGCCATATCCATAACGGAGAACACAGGAAGGATCGACTGACCCTTCTTGTAGTGGTGAACTATTATGAAAAGAATATTTGGAATAAGAAGGGTCGAGTGGCCCTTCTTGCAGTGTCGAACTATTATGAAAATAATATTAGGGATACGAAGGGTCCGTCGACCTTTCAATTACGGGGCAATTTTAAAAATAGAACACCTTGGAAGTTTTAAAATATAAAATGGTTTCTCTTGAATTCCGTTTTCCGACAAGAAGGATCGGCCGCCCCTTCTTTTCGTAGTTATTTGTGAAAACCTTTATCCAACAATTCGGCTATATCCATAATAGAGAACACAAGAAGGATCAACCAAGCCTTCTTGCAGTGTCAAACTATTATGAAAAGAATATTTGGAATAAGAAGGGTCGGCCAACCCTTCATTTATGAGGGAATCAGAACAATATAACACCTTTGGGAAAGAGCGGCTGCTCTTTCTCTGAGAATACTTCCACTTGCCAGCATAGTCTTTGAAGCAAGACGTCTATAAATTTTGTTTTTTAAATGTTGATATCTAGTATCCCAGGGTGACACGTGGAACGATCTTATTGTGACACATGGCATATTTGATTTGGTACATTGAGTATTAGAAATATAGTTTAATTATAGTATTGGCTTGTATAGAATATTTTCTCCTATGAGCACCACTGAATTTGGGAGTTTGAGTATATTGGATCATATTTTAGTATTTTGGTAGTTACTCTGAGTCAGGATAATTACTTTATTTTAAGTGTAGCGGATAAACCACTTCTAAAGGATAATTATTCTTAAGCACAAATAACTAGTAAATAAGGTGTTAATTACAACACTTAACAATAGTTAGTGCGCAAATGACTACACTTATCACAAATTCAATTTTGTAACAAATAACCATCCATTATCAATCCAAATGGCTATAAGTTGTATCTTTCCTTTTATAAAACTTTTATTGATGAAAATGAAAAAATACAACTTTTTGTTAACCATCTGGGAATTTAGAAACACAACAATTTTGTTGCTTAAAACTGCCACATAGGGAAATTTAGAACCAATTTTGTCTACTATCAACCCTTGAGATCATCCATCATTCTGAAGACTATTGAGATCATCCATCATTCTGAAGACTATTCCCCATGTTTACTCCTTGTGCCTTGATTGCTGCAAGGCCCTTCTCATTTATTCTAATTTTTTCTCCTGCCCATCCTTGCCTTGGTGACCATGCCCATATGATGCTATTTACATCGATCTTCATATTTTTTTCTGCACCTACAACCCATTGTTGCTCTCTATCTAATCATTTTCTGTACAAGACCTTCAGATCCTTCGATGGTCCTGTTGGCTTCCACCATTGCATCTCTACTTTGTAAGACCCAACAGTACTAGCATCTGAGTCCTGATAAACATCACCAATCGCCTTACCCAACCAAATTTCACAATCTGGGTCTGGTGATTGCACAATGACCATTTGGCCCTTTACAACATCCACTCTTGGAATGAATTCATTTCTAGGATTGTTGCATAGAGGTCCAACATAGAAATCCTGCAAAGCAAGAACATTTTCCTTCAAATAGGCATCCATAATTTCATGTTCAGATCTTATAGGTTCACTATGAATATCATGCCTTTTCGATGGCCAAAAGTTAGTTGATGACTGATCAACAGTCTCAAAGGGACTGTCCAAAGCTTTAAGTACAACCTCTCAATAATTTAACTTGTGACACCAAAATTGTTCACCTCCCTTCTCAATCCCTCCATTCCATAATGAAATATATGTTTCTAGTCCCTTTTTTATTTCGTCAATGTACGAAGGACTTTTTGATTGCAGATATAATACCCTAGGCTGTCCCACCGGCAAGTTTGCTCTACCATCTGGCAATGAACGTCAGAGTTTAAGAGGAGATGACCAATCTTCATCTCGAAGTGATGCCTTCCATTGCATGACTGGAATGTCATCTATGAGCTGAAATTTAAAATACTGGCATTTTTTTATACCAACAATCTTGGCATTTCCATCCAAAAGATGGGGTATCACAAAACTCTTAAAATTGTAAAGTTCATCAATTAGATAAGGGACAAAGGAATTTTGATCTTCAGATGTCCTATACATATCCATAATTTCCGAGAGAGAAAATATATCCTTGCACATTAGCTTTGATGATAACCAGCCAAAAGTTCCATCTATGTCTTCATGGGTGTGTCCAATCGGGAGGAATCCAACTTCAACTTTCTCGAACACTCTCCTTGTTGTTAAAAGAGATAAAAATGAAAATACAAAGCGGTTTTTGTTATCACCGGAACAATTATCCATTTGCAACAACAATATGTGCGATAGTTTTCTATTTGGCATGCATTGATTAGTACTATCAACACACATTACATCATCTTGCATTACATCTTGTGTGTATATTGAACACTTTTCATATGAGTCTGATTGAAATAGAGCATCATGCAATTGGTGCTTAGATGTTCCACCTTTGTAGAGCAAATCACCATACTTATCACCCACTGGTTCTTCAATACACTTCAAGCATTTAGCCAGGGATGTCATAGTGAAATTCGATCCCATCTCCAAAAATGAGAGGCTAAAATGACCAAAAACCCTGCTAAGACAGAAAATAGCAGCATCACATTCCATTTCACAATAATAGCATATATAGGATCACTGAAGAAACAACAAGCACAGCATAAACACAAGAGACACAGATTTATCCTGGGAAAACCTCATGGGGTAGAAAACCCAGCAAAGCTTCCTCAATATAGATGACCAGCAATATACAAAGATGCAAACCAAAGACATGATCTCCTCCTCCACCATAGCAGACCTCTCCTCCACAAGTGCGCTACTCTCAAGTGAGTGAGTGTGTGTTAAATGAGGAATACACCTCCTCTATTTATACACTACTCTGACTTGTCTTTTACACAAGACATGTAGGCTCGTATTTAAACATTGGGTTAAATACCCCATTACAACTGACTGGGCCAACCCCTCTAGGGTGGTATAATAACCCTTTGACCCACATAACACATACAGGGCCGACCCCCACTAGGGAAGTCTAATAACCCAAGTTACCACATTCCGACGGAGGAATAAACATCTCCGGATATACAATAAGATCTTCACGGAGGAATGAATCATCTCCGGAATAATAAAGTACAAATATAATATTCTTTGAAGTTACAATATCTCAACATACGGGAGGTCCATCTTATGCATAGCTTTATACAGAAGGTTAACATGAGAATCATGACTTCACACACACAAGTCTAGAGCCTTGTCCAACAAGACTTTAAAACATCATTACTTTGATCAAGTACCTCCATATGGGGGGAATAACCTTCACACGGAAGGCAATCAAAGAGCTCACTCTATACGAGAGGATCGATCTTGGCTACATAAGATTTATTTGGAGAATGTCTCCCGATGTTTTATATTTAACAATAAGCATAGAGTGCATAGGGAGTTTAGTGTTGGGGATCATGTTTATCTTAGAGTGAGTCCAAGTAATATTTCCTTGAATCTTGGGATTTTTTCCAAGCTATCACCCAGATATTGTGGTCCATTTCAAGTGCTTGAATTAATATGGCTAATTGCATATAGAATTGCATTTCCTGCTAACACTAGAGCTCATAATGTTTTTAATGTTTATTTGATTAAGAAATATGTACATGATCATAATGATGTTATTAATTGGGATGTGATCTAGGTGGAACCCGAGGGAGAGTTCCAAACCGAGCCATTGTGCATCCTAGACATGAAGGTAACATTGCTCTAGAACCGAGCCATTGGGCAGGTGAAGGTGCAATGGAAGCACTACTGACCCAATGACAATACATGGGATCTGGAGGATTCCATGAGAGTGGCATATCCATTTTTGTTCAATTTTGAAGAGCATTGAGGACAGTGCTAATTGAAGGCGGGGGGGGGGGGCGGGATGTAACACCCCAATTTTAACATCGTTGTGTTAAAATTGTAAATGATGTAATATAATTATAAAAATCACGGTATGGAGATCAAGTACAAGGCCATGCCATCAATTTAGTGTTTTATGTATTGGCAATTAAAAAAATCATGCATGTGGATCGCGTGCTAGCGTGGCACAATGGAAATTGTAAATATGATGTAAATGTATTTTAATAAAAATACCCACAACTATCTATGCAATGCAACAAGAGTATGGGGGCATGATTTTTACAAGAAATGGGGAGGGAAAATATTCAAACCATTGAACTAATAGTTTCAAGCCATGTGTCAATGAGAGAACCCATAAACCATTAACTACCCATCTTGACTTATGCACCCAATCATTTAATTCTTCCAAGAGGTGGTTGAGGTAGTTATTATTTTGAGAAATGAAGAGCATGGATATCCCAATTTCATGTATGGGAAATCCATCAATTTTCAAAATCGTGTTTGGAATCTTGGGAAAGAAAAAACACACGAAATTGCTTCCCAACCCATTATTCACCCATCAGTATTTCTCTCTCACGAGTTCTAGGCTTGCTGGGCGTTTTTCTCCAAGAAATTTCTATGTTTTCCTTCATTTTTCACTAGGAGAATGGTGTTTTGTGTTGTAGAACAATGGGAAAGAAGGGAATTGGATTTGGGGGTCCATAGAGGCCATTTTTGGCCATTTGAATGCTCATATACCTATGGGAGAAATCATTTTCCTCCCTGTGGTCGGTTTTTCCCTCCCACAACTCGTTTTTGGGTGCCACGATTTAGGGAAATCCATGGACATCTTGTTTTGTGCATCCCACTGTTGAAATCATTTTTTCCATTCTCAACTTGGGTATTTGTTGTGTGTGTGGAGATTGATGTGAATTGGGTTATGTGTAACCCTTGTTTTGGATTAAACTATGTGTTAGAAATGAGGAGTAGAAGAGGATTAGAATTGGCTTGATAAAACTAGTGAAGAGTGTAACCTTGCAAATATTATAGGGCTTTGGCTACCTTTCTATGCACACCCTGAAGAGAACTAGAAGGGAAGGTATGGCCTGAGGGACTGTGGAGTAGTAAAGGGGATACTTACTTGTGTTGGGTGTGTAGGTATTATGGGGGGCAAGATAGCTAAATCTCGGAGGATTTCCAATGGCTCTATGGTTGACCTCACTAGCTTAGCATCTCCTTCCTTTCTACTTGATTCGTAGCCTGATAAACCCAACTGTGGATTGGATTGGCTGATTTGTGGGCTATATTTCGTTATTCATGAGTTGGTAGGTTCCTTTTCCTTGTGGAAATCATGCTCAGTTCAGGGGTGGCAGCTTTTTTGAGAGATTGATGAACTTAGTTGGCCTATGGCTAGGTGGAACATTGCAGTTGCATAGCCAGTTGCTTGGGACAAATTCACATCAAGATAAGTAAATATTCTCTTTTTTTTAATTTATTCATTCTCTTTAATGGATGATTGTTATGATTATACAAATCAATGCATGATAGATATGTGTGTAGTATATTTTAATTCCGTTGTGTTTATTTGCATTCTACAACTTCACACATGATTTTATTTACATGAATTTGTTAATGATGAATGGGAAACGAGTTTTGTAAAAGGCCATATTAAGTGTCATGTTTCCTCCATTGATTGTGACTGATGTGAGGGGACATGACATTCTCAAATTTGGATCTTCGCTCTGGGTATCATCAGATTAGAATGAAGGATGAAGACATCCCCAAAACAACATTCAGAACTCATGAAGGTCATTATGGATTTTTGGTCATGCCATTTGGTCTCACGAATGCGCCTTCAACATTTCAAGGTTTGATGAATTCCATTTTCAATCCTTTCCTTAGAAAATTTCTGCTAGTGTTCTTTGATGATATACTAATCTATAACAAGCCTTGGGAATAACATGTTCAACATGTTGACACGGTACTACAACTACTGAAGGAGCAACAACTTTATGCAAAACCTCTTAAATGTTTCTTTGCGGTAAACGAGGTAGAGTATTTGGGTCATATTGTATCTCATGAAGGTGTTAAGGTAGACCCCAACAAAATTAAATCCATGATGGACTTGCCAATTCCCAAAGCCCTAAATAATCTTCGAGGATTCCTAGGTCTAACAGGCTACTACTGCAAGTTTGTTTGGAACTATGGAAGAGTGTGAATTCTTGAAGGAAATATGTAAAAGCTTACCATATAAACTATTATGTTTTGGATTCCCCGAAGAGAGAGAGAGAGAGAGTATCAGACATAAATATTGTGAATTCTTGAAGGGGTTTAGATAGAGAGAGAGTATCAGACGTGAAATATTGTGAAGTATTCAAGGGGTTTGGAAAGAGAGAGATATTGAGGGTTAGGGATTTAGAGATAGAGAGAGATTGTGGGTTAGGGATTTAGAGAGAGAGAGAGAGAGAGAGAGAGAGAAGGATATTTTGGGTTAGGGAGATAGAGAGACTGAAATATTGAGAAAGAGAGGGATTGACAAAGAGAGAATGGGTTAGGAGTTTAGAGAGAGAGAGAAAGAAAAAGAGGGATTGGGGGTTAGGTTTTTAGAGAGAGAGAGAGATTTTGGGTTAGGGGTTTAGAGGGAGAGAGAGATATTGGGGGTTATGCATTTAGAGAGAGAGATTAAGGGTTAGGGTTTTAGAGAGAGAGAGATTGGGGGTTAGGGTTTAGAGAGAGAGAGAGAGAAAGAAAGAGATTGGGGCTTAGGGTTTTAGGGGGAGAGAGAGAGAGGGTTAGGGGTTGAGATAGAGAGAGAGACTGGGGGTTGTGTGTTTAGAGAGAGAGAGAGAGAGAGAGAGAGAGATGTGAAAGAGTGTGAAGTATTGAAGGAAAAGATTAAGAAGGTGACCAATACCTACTATGAAGTTTTGGATTCCCTGAATACAAAGAGAGAGAGAGAGAGAGATTTTGGGTTAGGGGTTGGTAGAGAAAGATATTGGGGTTATGGGTTTACAGTGTGAGAGAGAGAAATCATAATAGAGACAATGAGTGGTTGGCTAAGGGTAGGGGGGAGTAAGGGGGAGAGGCATATATATATTGAGTGAGAGGGATGGGTAGGTGGTTAGTGGTTTAGAGAGATAAATTAGGAGTTATGGATTTAGAGAGGAGTATTGGGGCTTAAGGTTTTAGAGAGAGAGAGGGAGAGAGATTGGGGTCTGGCGGTTTAGAGAGAAGTAGAGAGATTGGGGGGTTAGGGGTTTAGGTATAGAGAGAGAAAGGAGGTGGTTAGTTGTAGGAGTAGGTGAGAGGCCAATAGAAATAGAGAGAGAGAGAGAGAGAGAGAGAGAGAGAGAGTGGTTAAGGGTAGGGGTGGAGTAGGGGAAGAGAGATATAGAGAGAGAAACAGATGGAGAGATGGTTAATGGTAGGGGAGAGAGAGATAGAGAGAGAGGGGGGGGGGGTTATGAGGGTGAATATTGGGGGTTTGGGGGAGGAGATATAGAGAGAGAGAGAGATTAGGGGTTAGGGGTTTAGAGAGAGGGATAGAGATAGAGAGAGATAAGTCAGGGGAAGAGGAGAGAGGGAGGGTGAGAGAAGTAGAGAAAGGAAGGTCTTAGGGTTCAAGGTAACCAAGAGATGGGCGACTTGGGATTTATGGTATATTTTTTTTTATGTGCGGCTTATGCTTTATGGAATAGAGATAGATGGTGTATTGAGAGGGAGATAGCTGGTGGGGTTATAAAGAGGGAGGGGTCATGGAATTATATTGAGAAATGGAGATATAGCTAGAAAGAGTGAGAAACAAATATATAACATTAGAACACATGATATCAGTGCATGCATGATATTAATATGATTGTTCTCTTAGTGTGCACAGGTTAATAGAGTGTGCACACTACACTCCAAAATTTAAATTTTTTTGGAATGCTTGCCTTTTTCTATTCCGTGTGTAATGACTTGGTAGGTTTGGGTCTAGGTTCGGATTTCCAAACCTTGTGCCTTGGACTACATTATAGAAAAGCACATCATGTTCTATAACTTCATGTTTTTCAACCTTGAATCTATATATGCTCCACTTGTCCACTGCTAATGAAACTGCACACACTTGTAGAACTCTCTGTGTAGATTCCAAATATCTATTTTTTGAATAAATTTGTTAGTATTTTCTATTTTTTATTAATTTTTGTTTGCAATCATGTCATATTTACATAAAACATAGGTCATGTGTTTTAGCTATAATTTTTAACTGGCTCACCTATTTTGAAAATGGAAAAGAACCCTCACAACTATACTGGAAGACATGTGCACTAAAAAAAGAGTAAATTGACTGTGTTAAGACCATGATAGTTGGGCCTAATGCTTGACCTAGTCATTTTAGGGCTTCGTTGACTTTATTAATTTAAATATATATATAAATTAGCTTGGAAAATTTTGAAAAAATAGTGTTATGCTAGAACTTCCTATTATCTACAACTCTACATCATTTTTTTACAAATTTGGATAGTTTACATACCAAACCCGAGGCCTAACATGAACATATGCATTATGTTTTAGAAAAAAATATAACATACGATTTTTAGAAGAACACCATTTTTTGGGAGATAAACCTATTTTCCATATATAAATGTTATATATTTTGGAAGGTGATCCGATTGTTTATGTTTCATATTTTTACACCATGTTCTAAAAAGTTGCGTAGTTACCTCTAAAAATTCATTTTAATGGTTGGATTTATGTTTTTTAGGAAGTCCATTCCAACGAACATGTCATAAGTGGGTATCATTACCTTGCACAAACCCTATATATGTGTGTATGTATGTATGTAATGTATGTATGTATATATATGTGTGTGTGTGTGTCTACATATATATATGTACACACACACACACACACACACACATATATATATGAATTCAACCATTTTTATTTTTAAAATATTCTTTCAAATCCAATAAAATTAAAAGTATATTTTAATACACAAAAATATACTAAAAGGCCTGTTGGGCCTAGCGCAAGCAAGGCATTTTTTAGAAGAACAGTTTTGGAGTTGCAGCGCAGTTCAAATGAAGACATTTTTGGTAAGACAGTTTTGGAAGTTGCGAAGTTGAGTGCAATGCAGTACCGGCAGGGAAGGAACGGCACAGCTAAGGTCCGATTTCGCGAACTGCCAGCAGGGCACCTATTTTGGGTAAAGAATGAAGGGAAGGTCAAGCTACGAAAGCGACTTCTTTCGGTTGAGGTACTCCATGATTCCCAGTAGGTGGGTAAGGAGTTGTGCGGAGCGACCGGTCACATGAGCAGAGGAAGCACGACATGAATTGGCCGCACAAGGCCGCTAGAGAAGGAACGACAGGGTGAAAGCGACAGTCAGCATGCGGTCAACAGGGCAAGCTGAAAGCAACGTGACCATGTGCAGAGGATGGCCACGACGGAGAAGTCATTATCAAATCCTGGCAGTCCGGTTAGGGGAAAACTATGATAGTTTTGGGAAACCTTAGGGTTTTTTCCCATGCATTGTAAAGACATGACCTACGGGCATGATCTATAAAAGGGGCACATTTTGTAAGGGAAAGGGTTGTTAATATTCTGTGTATGAATTGTTAATCTTTGTTGTTGAACATTAATCTCTGTTGAGAGAGGATTGTAAAGGTTCTGCAGTTGCGTGTGTAGAGACCTATTGAAAGAGAAGAGTGTCTGCAGTTGAGTGAACAGACTGGAATTGTTGTACCCTTCCCAAGATAATATAACAACAGTTCCTGTGGACTTAGCTCCCATCCTGGGGGTGAGACACGGTAAATTATGTGTTGTGTGACTGTTTATGTGCTTGAATCTATATATTTGCTTACAATGATTGCTTAAGATCTCATTTATCAGTTTATATTGTCTTACTTTTATATGTATTCTCCATACAGAATGAAGATGGGAATAATATGTAAGTATTTCATATGTGGATGAATGTTAGATGCATAAGTTGATTGAGTAAACACAAGAATTAGTGGAGTTCGCGTCGTGCGATTCCCTCGAAGCACAACACCAGAAGGGCGCAATACATGGTGTTCTGTCATATTGCCTAAGTCATAAGATAAATAACCTCAGAAAATTGATGAATGGATAGGAAAATCTAAGTGAAGTCATTAAAGTTGGTTAATTCTGAACAGGAAGCGTAGTTATCAGTTGCACTGCCCTATCGTCGAAAGATCATCCAACATCGTACAGTCCTTGGATGTGCGATAGACTAAGTGTTCATTGCGAAGAAGTGGAGCTTCGCGCAGTCCAGAGTTTGCAGCACAAGTCCTACAACACGTTGATCGTCAGTTTGGTTAAACACTCATCACCTAGTTGTGGAAACCTGATTCTGCAACCCCCCAATTACTTCACCTCGAGTGAGACCTCAGTCTATTCGCAGATTATTGTTGAAAGGGCCAGTGAAAAGGGGTTTTGTTAGTTCCTTGAACCGCGCAGAACCTGGGTTTTAATAGAAAACCTTAAGAACATTATACAAGCCAACAAATGGTTTTGTTGTCGTGTTTGAACTGGTGATGAGTACCGGCACTGAAACTTGGCATCCAAACAAGAAAGAAATCTGGGACTGGTATTATAAGACTGAAAGAGATTTTTCCAGAAAAGAGAATAAACATCTGTATCTTTCGTACATCGACTGGTTAAATAAATACGTGTGGAAGGACGTTCACAAAATTCTCTAGGGATCCTTCGAAAATGATTTCCATGAGTGATTATCAAGACTAGTGGAGCGAAATAACTGTTTTTGACCGGAAGGAGTACCTACCGAGTGGACTCCAGAGCTCATTCAGAGGCTTAAAGAAATAGATAGCCCACTCTCATGAGCAGTCGACTTTTGAGTTGAAAACATACTAGAAAGCTTCATGACAGAGTTCACTGTGGACATGCTGAAGTCCTATAGCGCAATAGAAGCAAAATTTTTCAAAGGTTTCAGAGGTAAGTACCTCAAAAATTTGAGTTTATATATTAAAATTCTTTTAGCTAAGAAAGGCGTTTTAAGAATGCAGTAAAATTGCTAGAAGATTTTGAATTTGTAATGGTCAATAGCATATATAGTGATTATGACGAAGATACACACAATTTGAGAAGTGGGAAAAGATATAAGTATACCACTAAGAAGACTTGCAGTGAACATGGACTCCACGTATATTGATTTACAAATTGAGCCTGATAGCCAAACCGCATCTCTGTCATCCACCTATCAGCCTATTACTCCGCAGAATCTACCGGTTGTGAACACCGCACCTCCCATTGCACAAAACCCACCAGTTCAGAACCCTCCAGTTGTTAATATTCCTAATCCTTAGATCATCAATACCAGTAACACCGCAGGAGTGAGTACGCAGAACATCTCGACTCAGACCATTCCTACTCAGAATATTCTAATTCAGAACATTCCGCGCAGTACCATCCCTAAAACCACTTAGAACACTACGTGGAATACTACTATACCACCAAGAAGAAGAATCATTGATGATATTAAGCTGTCGATATTCAAGGGAACAGGTCTAGAGGACCCTGAGCAACATTGGTTTCTATGTGAAGCCATATGGAGTGTCAAGCAATTTCAGGATGATGCTTTGAAACGAGCGTAGCTCGTCACTACATTTAGAGACAAAGCCTTGATATGGTTCATGAAATATTCTCAGGGACATCAGAGAACCTTAGTGGAGATTAAGGCTGCACTATTGAGCGAGTTCAAGAAACCAAAGTCAGAATCCCAATGTATAACAGAATTAAAGGAAATTAAGAAAAAACCTAATGAGATGGTTTGGGAATTTGACCATAATTTTAAGACATTATTAGACTAGTTCAGTTTGTTCATAGCACCGTAACAGCACCAGGAGTGGTTTATAGCCACATTGTTGCCCCATATCAGACTATCATTAATGCATCAGAAAGTGGCTTCGCAGGAAGAAGCCTTAGATATCATGATGAAGTTAGAAGCTTCAACTATAGGAGAGACTAGCACTGGAATGTGTCAGATCCAAGCATGGCTAGCTACCTTGACATTACAGTTGCAAGACATGAATAAGGGGAAAGAACATAGACAAGAAGTTTGGTGTATAGGATGCAAGGGAGAAGGATACACCAAGGATCACTATCCTTTGTTTCAAGAATACCTTAAAATGGGAGCACTGAACCCACTAAATCAGAACCAAGGGCCATGGTGTGAGATCTGTAGAACTAGGGGACACCGGCCAAAAGACTGTTACTTAATTCAGAAATATGTAAGAACACCTAAAAAATTTATACTGCAATTTCTGTAAATCAGTTGGACATGATGATTCCAACTGTCGCGCATATGACCTCATGATGGAAAGAAAGAAAGAGATAGAGCATATGGATGGTGGAGTATATAGAGTCCAAGAATAAAATCCGTAGAACAAGGATAATGCGCAGTATGATCATGGCGCATATAGAGGTCGTGGAGGATTCCGTGGAAGAGGAAGAAATACTTGCCCAGGACAAGGAAGAGGAAGAGGCTAGATGATATGTTATAATTGTGGCTAGCCAGTTCACTTATCTAGAGATTGTACCAATCCATGTACTACTTGCAATTACTGTAAATCTTTTGATCATGTTATTGAAGACTACCCAGTGTTAGCAGTAGGATGTACCTAACCCAAACATCCAGTTGATCCAGTAGAGAGAAGGACTACAGATCCAAGCATTAATGTTGTAAGGCAAAGTGGCACTGCAATAGGAAGAGATAGGCAAGCAGAAGCTTCGACTTCTGGAGACTTTGAAACTAAGCAGACCCCTCTTGAAACAATATGGATTAGAAAAGCTAGTGGGAAGACACCTACCTTCAACCTGGAGAAAAACAAAGAAGCCTTTGAAGAAGCACGAGACATATTCAAAGAGCCAACACCTAGGTCACCATGAATTCCATTGTGAAGTGAAATACCACATATGGAGGATATGCCAACCGCGTATGACAAAACGTGCCCCGTAGCAGAGATAGGCACCTCTGTTGCACAGTTCCTAAGGACCTGTATGAAATTATTGAAGAGTGCAGACGCTGTAGTGGAATTACAAAAAATCTTAAATCAATATGAACCACGCAGTTAGACAGATACTTCTCAAAGAGCAGTTAATCACATCAAGAGCCACAAAAGAACAGGAAGAGAAATGAGGCTCAGTGCGTAGATAGGGGATTATGAGATGGATGAAATCATCCTTGACTTAGGGTTAGAGGTAAATGTCTTGACTAAGCAGACATGGCAGCAGATGAGGAGACCAAATTTGCTATGGTCACCTATACAACTGAGGTTATCAAATCAACAGAAAGTCGTACCTTTTGGGAGGTTAGCCAATATTATTGTTGACATAGATGGAGTGCGAAGTCATGTAGACTTCGAGGTTATTGAAATTGTGGATGACAGTTAGCCTTATCTAGCACTATTGGGTATTGATTAGGTGATGGATAACCTCGCCATCATAAACCTGAAGACCAAAAATATGATCTTTGAAGGACATGACATAAGGGTCATCACACCATTGGAACCTTCGTAAGGAGAAATATATAGTGAGCTGATTCAGGAAGAATCCAGAACATAAGATCTTGATCACATTTACAAGATGACTATGAATCAGGATGACTACATTAATCCTGCGGCAGATGGAGCACTTAGTTGGTGATGTGACACTTCTTGCATCTCAGACTTTGATGTGGGACTGGAGAATTGGAAAAGACATATGCATGAAGTATTTGCAAGAAGATGCATGCAGATCACAAAGTCACTACACTAGATTGGAACCGAGGTAAGTCCAATACCTACCTCTGATTGTTCAACTAATGTTTATTCATTTATTCAATAATATATTGTATCCGTTGCAGTTGAACATCGCATACCTACATTAGACATGGCATTGTGCAAGATACCTGCCAGATGGTGGGCTATGCATAAGCAAACTTTGACTACATAGGATCGTTGCAGACATATGATGCAAATCAGATTCATGGAAAACATTGCGCTGACCATGGTAAAGTACAATGGACAGACAAGTCTAAGGGATCACATAGAGATCTATTTGGAAGCATGGATAAAAAGACCGCAGACAGAATGGGTTCATCTATTTGTGCATACATTGGACCAAATTCCAGCCAATTAGTATACAAACATGGAGCTTTGCAAAGGAACCACAGATTCGGCTATGTTGGCTGTGAATTTACAGATAAAATTTAGCTTTGAAGATAAAAGTCCAAGCATAAATGAGGCTTTGCAGGTTATCAAGGAAAGAATATTCAGAGCAGAATGCCCAAGTATAAACGAGGCATTGGAGGAAATCAAAGAGAAGGTGTTTGAAGATGTAAAAGTACCTGTTAACCTACAACCAAAATGGGGAAGGAAAATAGAACATGCCTTTCAATGCTATAATCTTACTGAAAATGGAGAAGAACAAGAAGAGAGTGATGAGGAGGATCCATGCAACATCCACATAACTGATTCAGAGGGAGCACGTGATGTAGAAGGACCTCCATTGGAAATTCTAGATATGAGTGGACCTGTTAAGACAAGAAAAGTGAACAATGGCACAAGTGAAGAGCCGAAGTTCACATCAATTGGAGATTACTAGGATGATTCCACGGTTGCAGAGATCGCAGACCTTATACATGAGTATCAGGATTTATTTCCGACAAATTTTACCGAAATGAAGGGTATTTTGGGCGACTTGGGGGTTATGAAAATACCTCTCAAGCCAAGCGCGAAGCCTATTAAGAAAAGGCCCTATATACTGAATCCTAGATATAAAGAAAGAATTGAGGCAGAACTTTATAAGATTCTCAATGCAGGGATCATTAAGCGAGTTGATAGTTAGAGTGGATAAGCCCTATGGTCATCCAAGATAAGAAAACTAAAGGTGAGATCGGGATCTGCGTAGATCTCGGGAATCTGAATGATGCTTTGTTGCATGACCCATTTCCTATTCCTTTTACAGATGAAGTGCTAGACAATGTTGGAG
Source organism: Larix kaempferi (assembly GCA_027924585.1). Taxonomy (NCBI): domain Eukaryota; kingdom Viridiplantae; phylum Streptophyta; class Pinopsida; order Pinales; family Pinaceae; genus Larix; species Larix kaempferi. Next base: position 6,246,234 of record BSBM01000106.1, read on the forward strand.
GAAATGAGGCCTACTCATTCGCTAATGGACTCTCTGGATATCATCAGATAAGGATCGATCCAGCAAACATACACAAGACAACTTTTTCTACTGAATGCGGCATGTTTCAGCACACTGTTATGCCCTTTGGCTTGAAGAATGCACCTGCCATCCTGCCATCTTTTCCAGAGTTGTAGTCGCAGCATTTAAAGACTTTATGCATAAATATTTGGAAGCATATTTTGATGATTGGACTGTCTTTGGTTTGCTGAAAAACCACTGTGAAAACCTGAGGATGATGTTAGCTAAGTGCAGACAACATCAAATTTCATTAAATTTAAAGAAGTGTGTTTTTTGTGTACCCTATGGTATTCTCTTAGGACACATTGTGTGCAGACAAGGTTTGATGGTTGACCCTGCGAAGATCACAGTGATTGTAAATTTACCTGCACCAAACTCAATAAAGCAGCTTCTCACCACATTGGGGCATATAGGTTATTACAAAAATTTCATTAAGGTTTATGCACAGATAACCGCACCAATGGAAAAACTGCTTAAGAAAGAAGCGCAGTTTATATGGAATGCAGAATGCGAGCAGGGATTGGACATGCTAAAAGAGAAAATGGTAACTGCGTTGATCCTAGTTTTTCCAGATTGGGAGAAGCCATTTCATGTCCATGTTGATTCTTCATGTATAGTGTTGGGCGTTGTGCTTGCTCAACCAGGCGAAGGGGGCATTGATCACCCCATTTCATTTTCGAGCAAGAAGCTCTCATCCACTGAAAAGAATTATATGACCACTGAAAGAGAGGGCTTAGCTATGGTATACGCACTGTAGAAATTTAGGCACTATTTGTTGGGTGGACACTTATCCATGTAAATTGACCATTCAAATTAGTACCTGGTCAATAAGTCAATGTTAGGGGGGAGAATTTGTAGATGGTTGTTTCTCTTCCAAGAGTATGACTTCGAAATTGTAGTTAATCCAGGAAGATTGAACTTAGGACCTGACCATCTCTCAAGAATTGAGTAAGGTGAGGAACCCACCAATCTTGAAGATTGTCTTCCTATCACGTAGTTATTTTCTATACAGATCGCAGACGACTACTATAAAGACATTATCGATTTCATTACTGGGTTGGCACCAACAGAGTTTACTACACAGCAAAAGAAGCAGTAGGTAGTAAGAGCAGCAAACTTCACCATAATCGCGGGACAACTATACAAATTCGGACCAGATGAAGTGCTGCGCCAATGTGTATTACAGCACGAGAAGCCATTCATTTTGACTGATGCACATTCAGGTGTATCAGCAGGTCACTACGCAGGAAAAACAACTGTGCAGAAGATATTGCGAGCAGGGCTATGGTGGCCTACTATTCACAAAGATGCAAAGGAACATTGCCAAAGCTGCAATGTCTGTCAAAGGATAGGAAGGCCATCGTGAAGAGATGAAATGCCCTTGAATCTGCAATTGACACTTCAGGCATTTGAGAAATGGGCCATTGATTTTGTGGGACCAATTAACCCACCGAGAAAAAGGATTGGTGCGAGATACATTATCATTGCGACTGATTATCTCACTAGATGGGTAGAAGCGAAGCCAGTGAAGGACTGTAGCGCAGTTACTACCACGCAGTTCATTTTCAGAACATCGTTATTAGATTTGGATGCCCGAATATTTTGATGAGTGATCAAGGAACTCATTTTCTGAACAAAACTATTGAGGCCCTGACTGGAAAGTTCCACATTCATCATCAGAGGAGTAGGCCATATCATCCACAAGAAAATGGAACCGTTGAGGCTTTCAAAAAAGTATTGGAGCATGCACTGACAAAGGTATGCAATGTGAATAGGGATGACTGGGATCTGCACATTCCAGCTGTGTTATGGGCGTACAGGACTACTTGCAAGAAATTGACTGGCCACACATCTTTCAGATTGTCCTATGGACAGCAAGCATTGATTCCTATGGAGTACATTGTACCCAGCTTGAGAATAGCTTCATTTACAGGCATGGAAGATGAAGAGGCACTAGAAGAAAGGCTTCTACAGTTGGTTGGGTTGGAGAAACATCGCTTCATCGCAGGATTCCACCAACAAGTGTAGAAAGATAGAGAAAAAGCATGGCATGATCGCCATATCAAGAATAAGACCTTTCAGGTAGGTGATCTAGTCCTCCTGTATGATAGCAAGTTTATGAAGTTTCCTGGAAAATTTAAGATTGTTACTAATGATAGTGCAGTTCAGTTAGCCACAATAGCCAGAGACACCTTACTAGGTTTGGTGAATGGAAGTAGACTAAAACCCTATCAGAATAGTCCTACTTCGCAAAACCCTCAGTGATCAGAAAAGAAGGAAAATTTCTAAGTGTCACGTACAGTTGAAATTGGGCACTATAAATTGGGTAGAGACTGTACACAATTTTGGGTCGATACGCGAATTTTGATAGAAAGAATGCATGTACCGCGTAGCAAGGGAAGCTACGCAAATTGGGAAAAAAAAAGAGAAAAACAAAAAGAAAAGGAAAGAAGAGTCGCGCAGTTCGAAGCTCAAAAGGTACCTGCGTAGATCCAATGAAGTAGAGAAAGTTGGAAATTTTAGAACCAAGAAACACGACACCGTGAAGTAATTGCACCAAAGTAGTGACGACCTGTCGTGCAGTTCGATGCAACACTCCAAGAAACTAGTCATTACAATGTCGGTCAGAAAACTAGCCGTTATACAGCGATTTTGCCGACGACCGCTTCGACGTTTAACGCAGAAATAACCATTCTAAAGGATTTAATGAAGGAAAGGAACGAAATCCTCGTTGGATTTGGCCAACGGCCATAACATTTAATGCTTATCTAGTTGTTGAGGGGTGTGGTTGAGCCCAGCTGCACCTATAAATACCGTTGTATTTGGACTTGTGGGCATTACTGAGACTCTACAAATTTTCTTGTGAGCCATACTTTGAACTTGTTTACAGAAAGTGACCAATAATCCCATCATTATGTCAAGAACATCCAGTGAATGTATTAAAATTCTACGATTGAGCAAGAATTCACAGTTGCGTAGACCGTGAATCTATTAAAATATGGAGGGATTGAAGGGTTGATGAGAACCCTCACTAAGAAGGTTATTACAAAGCAAGGACAGGGTTCACAACGATCGCCAATACACTCTACAACTATGCAAGACAAGGGAAAAGAACCAGGGGTGGAGAAGATGAAGTTGAAGGTGATGAGCTCCACAATACCAAAGGTTCTGTTGGGCGACAAAGAAAGACCCTTGAAGTTGAACCCTCAGTATTTCTCACCACGTGTAGAGGATGCACCACCCATTAAGTTGTTAAGGAATGCAAAGTATGAGATTCTACTGCCACCTATATCGAAGCATGTCAAAGTGGAAGGAAATTTGTTGGGGAAAATTGCAGAGTGTAATTTCGAAGACTTTGACCTACTTCAGATACAGAAGGAATCGGTTGAACCAAAGTACCAGAAATTTCAGCCAGATTAGTATGTGTGATGGAAGAAGGATGTGAAAGGAAATTCTATGCTAATCGTGCAGAATTGGTTATCTGGAGTAGTCGAATTGGGATTGCTCAACCTATTGAGGCTCCCGCACTTCAACCAAACATCAAAACTGAATGTGGAGTTGTGTACTCTTATGTCGTGCACTCACCAAGGCTATCTATGGTTTGATAAGAATGTCCACCTGAACATTGACCTGATCCATTGCATCAGGGGGTTAAGCAAGCAAGGCGAGCACCCCAAGAAATTATTTCAAGGCAAGAACAAGGATAAGGAGGTCACCGTGAAGATGAAGAAAACACACATCGTTGTCAAAGGAAAGAGAGGCTTCGTCACTAACGACATAGACGACGATGCTACGCGGTTCGTAACACAACTGCTACCAGGGAAAATTATCCGAAAAGCAAGACCTAATGAAGTTCCCACTGGTGCACTACTCCTTGGGGCAAAGGCCGCAATGGGAGGAAGATTTAACTGGTGTCAGTATCTATTGAACGAATTTCTAGAAGAATTGAGCGATACACAAGCACACGACAGCAATTTTCACTATACCTGGTTGATGGTTTTGATCACATTTGTAGGATGGAAGGACCCAAAACACTATGGTGGCCTAATCACTAATAGCAATGACTGTAGAGGATCCATATATGCAAACCTCTAGGTTAATTCGATGCAAGAAAGACAGTGAGCGTTAGCTGATGTTTTCTACTCATACTACGAGCAGCTGCATGATGTCATTATTCACACACCACGCATAGCCAAGCAAGTAACAACTAAATATATTCACGCCATCAATTTTTAAACTGACATGCATTCTATCTACATTTCAGCAAAGGCAGAGAAAAAGAAGCCAGAATGGTTCTAAGGGAACTATCACATGGGTGAAGAAGATTTCGATGGCATTATGAAGGAATGGATACCTGAATATAAATTCGAAGGAACTATGGTCATTGACAGTGATTCTGAAGAAAGTAATCCCATTCTAACATCAATTGTTGAAGAGTCACCGTCAGGAAAAAGGAAGGAGCTAGGGAGCTCCACACCGGAAAAATTCTAGAAAAAGAAGCAGAAGGTTGTAAAGGGCCAATCAGAAGTAAATCTCCATGATGATGATTACAAGATGATCACATCCACGGTCACCGCACACCTCAAATATGCACTGAACCTCAAAGATAGCAAGGATGAGGTGATTCAATAAAGTTTGCAGAAGAATCTCACCACGCTGCAAAGCATAACGGAAAAGTTTGAGCAAGTGCAGTGCAACTTTCCCTTATCACGAGACTCAGAATCAGAAGGAAGGTCAAGGGACACTTCACAACCAAATAAAACGCTCATACCCTAACCTTGCCACCAAAGTCACGCATAGTCCAACTTGACCCATTAAGCGTAAGGATACCGCACAAACAATTAGTTTCAGGCAGCAAGGACATAGAGCATGTGGACATCGACATTGCGATGTTGCCACTAGAGGGCTTGCACAATCTGCACCTACAAGTTGTCGAAGAAATCCATGATCAAAGTGTGGTCTCTCTGACCCAACACCATCAATTGCAATAAAATTATAAGCAGCTGGAGGAAGCAAGATTAAAGAGGACCATGGCACTTCAATATGAGCAAGACCACCGAAGGAGAATAGAGCATACTGTCGCTTCAGTCTACGTGGAGATACCAGAATGCAAAGAGCATCCAGAGCCTACAGATACTATCCTTAAGATCGGCTCGGTGGTCAGCGAGCTTAAGTCAAAGATGAAAGACATGGAGGCTGATTATCAGGCGAAGATCGATGCCTTGGAAGTGCAGAATCAGTCGAAGACACCCCCTGATCAGCAACAACTTAGAGCATCGAAAGTGAAAGCTGTCACAGAGAGTATAGCCAATGAAGTGGCTAAGTTCCAAACTTTGTTCGATGAGGTGACAAGAACATTTACTGCATTGGAAGAGGACCCAGAGCTACTGGAAGTCCATAACACTCTGAAGGAAAAGCAAGTCGCATTAGATGCCCTGGATGTGGAGGTGAAGGCCTTGCAGCCAAGAGATAGACTAAAAATATATCTAGAAGTCAAAGAAATGAAAAAAGAACTTCAAGTATTGAGAGACAGGGAGGCTGAAGCCATAGATAAATCGCAGTCCTTACAAAAGGAATCCCACGAGCTATTGCAAAAGATTGAACAAAAACTAAAAGAGCTCTGTGACGTGCATGATTTAGTCAAAGAGCACACTGAAGATGACATAGAATCGGATGTGTTAGACACCATCAAAACTATTGAACAAGATGGCAAGGATACGGTTGCTAAGTTGAGCGCAACCTATCAAGAATTCGCTGCTAAGTTAGCTCCGTAGGAGGACGAGCACCTCGGTGAAGCAGAAGTTGAAAGTGGCTCAGGGACGAGCCACATGTAAGTGTTAGGGGCCTGTTGAGCCTTGCCCAAGTAAGGCATTTTTTAGAAGAACATTTTTGGAGCTGAAGTGCATCTCATATGAAGACATATTTGGTAAGACAATTTTGGACGCTGTGACGTTGAACGCAGCACAGTACCGGTAGGTAAGGAACCCCATAGCTGAGGTCTGGTTCTGTGAAGTGGTAGCACCGTGAAGTACCAGCAGAGAAGCTATTTTGGTTAAAGAATGAAGGGAAGGTCGAGCTGCGAAAGAGACCTATTTAGTACTCCATGATTCCCAGCAAGTGGGTAAGGAGTGGTGCGGAAGGAAAGTGACTAGTCACACGAGCATAGGAAGCACGACATGAATCAACCACACAAGGACGTTAGAGAAGGAACGACAGGGTGAAAGTGACAGTCGGCATGTGATCGACGGGGCAGGATGAAAGCGACGTGACCACAACCAGAGGATGGCAACAATGGAGAAGTCGCTATCAAAGCCTGGCAGTCCAGTTAGAGGAAAACCATGACAATTTTGGGAAACCTTAGGGTTTTTTCCCATGCATTGTAAAGACATGACCTACAGGCATGATCTATAAAAGAGGCACATTTTTTAAGGGAAAGGGTTGTTAATATTCTGTGTATGAATTGTTAATATTTGTTTTTGAACATTGATCTCTGTTGAGAAAATATTGTAAAGGTTCTGCAGCTGTGTGCGCAAAGACATATCGAGAGAGAAGAGAGTCTACAATTGAGTGCGTAGACTGGAACTGTTGTACCCTTCTCGATATAATATAACAATAGTTCCTATGGACTTAGCTCCCATCCTGGGGGTGAACCACATTAAATTCTGTGTTGTGTGACTGTTTATGTGCTTGAATCTGTACATTTGCTTAGAATGATTTCTTAAGATCTCATTTATCAGTTTATATGTTCTTACTTTTATATGTATTCACCATAAAGAATGAAGATGGGAATAATATGTTAAGTATTTCATATGTGAATGAATGGTAGATGCATAAGTTTATTGAGTAAACACTAGAATCAGTGGAGTTCGCGTCATGCGATTCCTTCGAAGCGCAGCACCGGAAGTGCGCAGTACATGGTGTTTTGTCATATTGTATAAGTCATAAGATAAATAACCTAAGGCAATTGATGAATGGATAGGAAAATCTAAGTGAAGTCATTGAAGTTGGTTAAGTCTGAACAGGAAACGTAGTTATCAGTTGCGTTGTCTTGTTGTCGAAATACCATTCGACATCGCGCAGTCCTTGGATGCACGATAAACTAAGTGTTCATCATGAAGAAGTGGAGCGTCGCGCAGTGCAAAGTTTGCAGCTCAAGTCCTAAAGTGCATTGCTCATTAGTTTGGTTAAATACTCATCACCTGGTTGTGGAAACCTGATTCCGCAACCCCCCCATTACTTCACCTCGGGTGAGACCTCAATCTGTTTGCAGATTGTTGCTGAAAGGGCCGATGAAAAGGAGTTTTGTTGGTTCCTTGAACCATGCAAAACCTGGGTCTTTATAGAAAACCTCAAGAACAGTATACAAGCCAATAAGGCCATCTTTTCCTTAATGTGGAAGGCCATTCTAAAAGCATTCGAGGTCATTTGGGATTGGTTAGTATGGGAGATTGAAAATGGGATAAGTGCAAGGATCGGTCAAGACCCTTGGATATGATGCATGGAAGGTTTTAGGATTCTTGAGAAGATGCTAAACTCTTTACTTGATAGAGGATTTTTATTTCTGCATCAGATCTGGGATATTCAAAAGTCTACCCCTACAAGATCATTCTAGTTGTCTACACAATTTCTGGGATTTGTAATAGAGGGAAGGATTCTATGGGAAGGATGTCCAGTAGAGCTCTCCAAGATAGCCACATCTCTTTGACTGATAAGCATGATAATTTAATTTGGTAAATGAATAGTGTTGGAGGTTCTTGTCATCCTAGTTTTGGATATAAGGTCATCCGAGAGGAGGAGGACCTTCCACATCCAGCCTAGAAGACTCAAGTGATAAGGTGATTACTTTGTCCTTTATAGAATAAACCATTTCTTTGGCTTGTGCTTGTAGACAAAGTCCCTGTATGGGATCAATATACATGTAGGTATAGATGTGGCCCTAACCATTGCCCCCTGTGTAAAGAAGCTGGGAAAAACATTACACATATTTTTATTAATTGTCCATACATTTCCATGATGTGGAATCATGCTATACATGTTGCAAGTATCATATTTATTTGGCAAGGAGGGGAGCTACAGGTAGCTTTGCAAAACTAGTTACAAAACTCCTCTTTCACAGCTTTAAAATCTCTCCTAGTCCTTATGATTTGGGGTGCATGGTTGGTCTGCAACAAAGTGATTATTTAGGAGCCTTTTATTCCTCCTCGATAAGATTGAAAGAAGGCCAGTATTTGAGCTTATGATAATTCTAAACCCTAGTCCAATTTTGATGGTGTAGCACATGGTAGGCTAAGTATCGGGGGGGGTGAAGGAATTTAAATTCTCATTGGTTTCCGTTCTTAGCAGGAATTGGAAGAGAAACTAACAATAGGGATGAATTAATGGCTCTACAACTTGTTATGTTTCTAGATATATCTAAAGAAATTCAATAGGTCCAGATCTTTGGGGATTCTCAATTGGTTATTGATTGAATGATTCTAAGGAAAGCACCCAAAAACATCTTCCTTAAGCCTCTATATGAGGAAATTTTCATGCTAGTTGGTGTTTTTGAAGAATCTTGCAAACACATCTATAGGGAGAGAATGAATTGGTATATTCTCTTTCTAAAAGAGGCTTACAACTAGATGAAGGAACTTATCAAGTTTGGGAGAAGTCTAATGAAAACCTCTTGGAATTAGACCCGCAACCATACCCTGTATGACTTGGATTATGGTTTTTGGTTTTCCTTTTGAGTACCAATTTTTGAGATGTAATGTATTTTCTGTTTATACATATAGTTAAGAGCTCGGTTGCATGATACATAAAAAAAATTATATGTTATGGAAGCTTTCCATACAATAAGAGCTATTAATTTGTATGATGTGGGAGATCTTATAGTTGATAAGATCTATGATATCAAAGATTATCTTGAAATCTATGTTAAGATGTAAGGTATTGAGCCCAAGTGAACAATCTGGTTTAATTTATGAAAATAAAAAGAACTGCTGAAAAAAAAAAATACACACAATATCCAAAGAAAAAATAAATAAATATCGAATAAATAAATATAATAAGATTTAAAAGGAATTTGACATTATCTACCATTGTAGATCCATTTTAAACTTGGATCTATTAAACACCAAGAGGGATCCAATTTCTTGAGGTGTACTTTTTTTTCTATCTTAAATTTTTTACACATCAAGAAAAAATTTACCCCTCAATATTTTAATATGATAATGTGATGCAATAAATATTTTTTAATGGAAATGAGAAGTATATTTATATATATAAACAAAGAGTACAGAGAATAAGTAGGCCTTAAAAAACGGGCATTCCAAAATCCTGGGAATAGGTCATCTAGGTGAAAGGAGTTTCTTTAAGCATAGGCAGGCATTCATAGTTTCTTGAAAGTCCTATCTTTCTTCCTTTAATACTATAAATTCTAGCAAACTCATTCCATAGATAATTGCAAAAATACATAGAAATTACTCCAAAAAAGAGGAAGCTGGGTGTGACACATCATTCCTGAGATGGGGTACTTTCTTTTTCAGGATGGGGAGCTGCTTTTTCTTCCATATAGACCGTTCCATCTTGTTTCTTCTGAAATCATTGATTTTCCTCGAGTCCTTCCACGCTTTTATGAACTTCAAGCAGAATCTCCTTGAGTTGAATGAAACGGACCTCATTCTACTCGTTGCCACGCATGAAGGCCTCATGGTGCTGGAAGTTCATGCCTGTCAGGGCTCTCTGCATAATCTCAGGTCGTTCCAGGAGAGCTTTTCCCATGTTGCTTACATTCTTCTTAACATCTTCCAATTCACCAATGTGCACTCCAGAGCGAGTCTCAATTTCCTTCATGCAAGTGTTAAGGAAGATTAAATCTTGTGTCATTCACTAACCTTCCTCCAGAGAAACCAGAGTAACTTCGTAGGCACAGCACACCATCTTCCTTGTGTCTGTCAAGATGTTTTTGATATCCATGACTTCGTCGAAGACCTCCTCCATTTCTTTGCTCATGGATGCAAGGATCCTCTGCATTATACACCAACTACCTTCACAAATGCTCAGCTCAGGACATGTAAATATGCAATCCTCAATGTGCGAAATGGTCTAGGAATTATCCATGTTAATGGGGCCTTTCTGACAAGGGAGGGTGTGAAATAAAGTCATTGGCTCGAGCGAAACATTCCTCTGACATCTCGAAAGGATCAACCATTACAGAGCCATTTAAGGATATCAACTCCCACCTACCAGTTGTTGTCCATCCTGCGCTTTCCAACATGTTGACAATTCAGCCATTGTGAGGAGGAGATATGGTTCTAAAGGCGCCACACTCTCTCCCAAGGGGATAAGCTAAGGAGGGGTGACCTTTTTCCACAATTACCAAGCTAACCATTTAAATGAAATAGATGAGTTATTTTCTATTATTTCCCCTTCACCAAACTTGGATCCCTTATTGGCCATAGCATCTGCTTCACAGTTATTCTGACGCTTGATGTGGTAAAATTGAATCTTGTCTATTTTATAAATAAATGAAAGAATTATTTTCTCTATCTTGGTTGTTCCTTGATATTTACTTGATTGTATATTGTGCATCTTCTCAATGACAATCTTTGAGTCTCCAAAGACCTGATAAGACTTAATTCCTAGCTTGACCATTGTTTCAGTGCCTAGCAGAAGGGCTTCCCATTCAGCTTGATTGTTTGTTTGCTTCCCAAGACCACAAGCATAAGAATATATTTTATTTTCTCCAAGGTCAAAGATAACTCTCCTCGTACCTGCCTCCCCGAAATGTGATGCAATGAATATTAGATATAAAATAAATTAGATTCCCCCCAAAAATCGCACTTATATTGCATTTTTCATATACATTTGAAGCATAAAAACTTACACAGTTTCTAGATCATAATCCTTAAAACCAAAACATAAAACTTATAATACACTTTGTCTTTTTCAAATGTCTCGAAACATTACTTAAAATTTACAATTACAAAATCTATTCAATGAAAACTCCATCATTAGGAACTTCGTAAGCTTTTTATGACTCGCAAGCCACTAACTCTCCAAGGAGTATACAAAAAGTGAAAAAGAAACTTGAACAAATACACATAAATTAGATATTAATACATAAACACCATTATAATGTGACTCAATTTTATTGTTTATATAAAAATATAAAACAATAAATTTAACATAAATTTATTGTTTATTAATAAATTTAAATTTATTTATATAAATATATGAAAGAATACAATTTTTGAAAATTCATTTTTATAAAACATTTTATTCATCGTCTTTCACCTCAACTACTTTTCTCACACATATTGTCAAAGCCGGACCTAATCATATAGACTTGTAAGGAGGGGGTTGAAAAAGCCCAACTACAAGAAACATATATCATAAACTTCTATAATAAAGTGAATTCGATTGATCTTAGACAAATAAATCATGTTTTTAAGTCTTTCATGAGGAAAACATGATTCATATTCAAATTAATGGAAAGCCATGATTCCTAATTATAATTATAAATTATAAAAAATTATCGTTTTAGTTAACGGCAAAATATTAGAAAATCATAGATACATTTTCGATCCTTAAGATTCGATGGTAGTTGAGCGCTGTAGAAACTATAAACATCGAAGAACATTATATATCTGCGAAAGTGAGAAACATAAGAAAAACAGAATAATAAAAAGAAATTCTATTTTTAAAAGTTTATTTAAGTTCTAAATGGAGATTTTTAATAATATGAGGATTTTAAGACGTACACATTAAAACAAAATTTAAATTATAGAATTATTATGAAAATTCTTTATATAACTAATTAAGTTATAAAGATTAAGATTGAAAAACAAGATTGTCGCATAGTTTTTAAATCATTATATAAGTAAGCTCATTTTTTAAATTCTTATTAAACATTACGCCACCTAATTATTTTTATATTATAGTTAAATATTGTCAAAAAGTTAATTTTTGTTGTTGACTTTAAACAAATTATAAATTATAAACTATACCTCTAGAAGAAGCTGGAAGGCCTTTTTATGATTGATGGTTGCAATAATAAAACTATTTTCTTCACGAACTTTTTCTAAATTTCAAATATTGCTTTGTTTAAAAAATGCAATTCATAATTAAAGCTATTTTCCTCGCGAACTTTTTCTAAATTCCAAATATTGTCTTGTTTAAAAAATGCAATTAATTACTCTGTACTATGATAAGTAAAATAATTTCAAGATTGCATATGTTAGGAATAAAAGAGAGCAATGGGCTCCGGTTGTAAGTGAATGTGAACTCTTAAGTAGGAGCAAGAAGTTAGATTTGTTTTCTATCGGATGTAATTCTTGTTTGGAAAAAGAACATTGAGGTTTGGAAGTATGTGACATGATTTGATTAACTTAATGAAAATACTTTATGTATATCAAAATTGTAATGTTTTTTATCATAATATTATAAGTTAAAAAGAAAACAAAAAAAATAGGATTATATTAGTTAATAGACTAGTCTAGCTACTTAACTTGCGGTGAGTGTAGGTAAGTGTCATGACTTACTTGTTTTTCATGTTTAGTTGTAATCACATGTTGTTATGCCTTAGCTCCCTATTAACTTTTTTATGCAACATGATGTATGAGTTATCTATACATAAACTCCGACTTATTTTTTATATGTTTTTGTTTTTATAATTGTTTATTTCAAATTTTGAATGACGCCCATAAAATCAATCTCGATAGTACACGTGTCCCATTCTCTTTCAATCTAGGAAAAGCATAGATGATTATCCACACCAAAATCTAAGATATAAACACCTATCGATGTAATTAACAAAAATAACTAACAACTGAAACCTTAATGCCCTTAATATTTGATCAACACCACTTCACTCCATTTTTTTTGTAAGCTAGTGTGAATCCTTATATTGCCATCACCAAAATAAACAGAGTATTACAGGGCCCTCTCTTAACCGAGAAAACAGACCCCAAAATAGAGTTGAGTGAAGTCTTCCTCATGAGGAAACAAGACTTTTCCGAGTTTGAGTTTAACTGTCAGACTAACAAGCAAGAGTGTTTTATAACTGCATATAGAAAACATAAACAGTAATAGTAAAGATAGAGTTGGACCAACAGACTAGAGCTAACCAAAACATAACTACTGGTTTAAACCCGTCTGTCCCACCTTGGAAGTAGGCTCCTTAGTGAGAGCAACACCGAGATGTTGAGCTAGCTGCTGCTAATTGAAGAGAATTTGCTTCAAGTATCCGACCATTTCATCATGGTGGAGAAGGATTTCAGCCCAGGCTTCACCTCTGTCTGCAAGGGCCTTGCCAAACACTATTTCTAAGACAAGCGAAAGTCAACAGTTTTCTGGTACAGGGTGGCCTAACCCTTGGTACTCCCCAGGTCCAGTACCAGGGCCTTGAACTCCTAATGTCAGCGTCGGTGAGACACCCTCTGGAAACTAGGGCATCATCTTCTGCCTCTTGGATTTCTTCCTGTGCCTTCTGTGGGATCGCATCCTTGAACCTGTGAGCTTTCCCTACGACCATGCGCATGAAGCACAACAACTTCCCGGAGGAGGGGCTTTACTGCTTTACCGCATGACAGGTATAGGCTCTCTTGGTGGGCTGCATATCCACCTCTCCTTCAGACCGACTAGAATACAAACTTCCAAACCAAAGAAGGAGCGGCTTGTTGTTGAAAATGCATTGTCAGGCTGAGAGCCGAACACCAGTGGACCTTTTGCGTCGAAATGCGTTGCTATGGAAACCAATAACCCCATTCATATTGCTGCCTGCGATTTCCATAAGAGAGAAGGTACATCCCCACTCATCTAATATCGTGGACGTAATCAGAGCGATTACACTGATCTAGATAGGAGTATGAAGACTGGATGGGGCGCACGCTGGAGAGGTCGAGCAGCTGATAGGAGGATGAAGACTGGACGAGGCACATGCTATGAGGAGTTATGAAACCGCCTGGGACACATGGGTGGGTTGGGCAGGCATGTGCCCTGCCCAACGGTCTGGGTGGGCGAGCATGTGTCTGGCCCCCTAGCTCGCAGTCCCATCCTTCTACACCCACGATGAGGGAACTACTTAACTCCATTTGAAATGTAAGATGCACTTCTTTACTTAGAATTTGTTTTTGGAAGTATACATTGTTTATGTCTAATTTGTTATTGTTTATGTCTAATTTGTTATTGAACAGTAACTTCTTTTTGGTAAAATGCTGGATGTTGAAACACTAGGAAAAATATAAAAAGGCTTTTTTAATGACCCATTCCTCCGAAAGTTCTGATGCAACATATGATATTTCTAAACAATATTATATAACATATCTTGATGTTAATAGTAAATATATATGTTTTTTTATAAATGTCTCTGTATTTATGCAATGGGAAGGTGAAAACAAAAAAATAAAATTAAAGTATCTTCGTACATTTGATTTAAACGCAGCATTTTATGGTGTCATCTATGTAATTAAATTGCCCGAGTGCTCGATTTCGGACTTCCTTCTCTGGAATTGGGTGAACAAAAATTTATGGCATTTGATAATTTATCATTTAGATTGTAATCTGTCAACGGAGGGGTAGATTTAGAGGGCGAATGTTATTCACTTTGTAGAATTTTTGCAGATTTTCTAGGTCGAGGGAAGTTGTTGGATCTATTTTTACTAGTTTTAAGAGTGAGAACTCTCTTAAGTAGCACGATATGAAGTTGTTAAAGTCTTTAGGTAAAATTTTTAGCATGAAATTCATTTAACTTTACATCCTTCCTAATCTCAAATGCGAACTCTGTTGTATACTATTTGTAGATTTATTGATATCCATTTTTCTTAACTAACCTTATAATGAAGTTGTTCAACCCTTTAATCATACTAATCATAATCATGATTATTATAGAATAACACAGAAACTATAATGGATTTATTGATATCCATTTTTTCTAACTAACCTTACAACGAAGTTGAAGTTGTTGAAATGACCTTTCATTGTTGAAATGGTTTCTTCACATACAATATTATTATGGGCCAAAACTGTAAATTTTAAAACATAATTATTGTAATTTTAAATAACTAAAGAAAATACATATAGGTGACTATGGAATTTCCATTTCCATTGCAAGAATCGAGGCAAAATCTCCGTGAGTATGGAATTTCAATTGCATAAATCAAGGCAAAATCCTCCATGAATATTATAAGGCCTAAACTACATAGTTGGAAATTAGCCTACACCGCATTCAACGGCTTGGATCACTCTCGTGAGATTGATTTGGACGCTATGAGGCCGGTAGTACGGTAGGTCACAGGGCAGGATAGTATCATGATTGTCGAAGGTAGCTCGGCTTATTAAGATCGAATGGGAACATAGACGTTTCAAATACAGTACACAGAGTAGCGACAAAATCAAGTAGATGCTTTTAGAACTTGGTAAATTTTTATTTTTATTTTTACGCCAGGGCTTCGCCTATAAGTTTGCCCTTGCCCTGGTTAATCTTCCGAGTAGTGCACTCCCTTTTGAGAAATCTGTTTAGCTCCCAGAGTTTATCATCATAATTGCGACATAAGTACTCTACTAGGAGTAGGTAGTCAGCTTCCATGGCCATTCTGAAATCGACGGTGGTTCGACAGGCAACAGCGCGATTGGCTGTTTCTTCCCCTTCTTCTGCTGCTGTTTTGTGTGCCGTTCCGCGGACTTCGCCCAATTTCACGATCACCAGACAGCCACATCTATTCGTCGCCCCGGATCGCCCGATTCCCCGTCAATCCCTCTATCTATCCAACATTGACGATCAACAGGGAACAAGGTATAATATTCCCAAGCTTTTATTTTATCGCAGCAATTCCTCCATGAAGAAGAATATAGAGGATCCAGTCAAAGTTATCAAAGAGGCTCTCGCAAAAGTTCTGGTGCATTATTTTCCTTTTGCCGGAAGATTGAGAGATGCAGATAACGGTAAACTCAAAGTAGACTGCACTGGCGATGGGGTTCTTTTCGTAGAAGCGGATGCTGATATTTCCTTGGAAGAATTTGGAGATCTCTATCCACCTATTCCTCGTGGAGATGAATTTATCAATAACGTTCCAGGATCAGAAAACATCACAGACTCTCCACTACTTCTGATTCAGGTTTGTCGTCCGATCATCCCATCATAATTTATGTATAAGTTCAAGACTTAAGTTTATGGATTGATTTTTAATGTTAATTCAAGGGGTTGGTTCAGTTTAGGGAGGAAAGTTTAATAGTATTTGGCAGAGTCACCTGTCAGCAATAAGCATCCCTCGATTTTTTGTTTTTAAACAACATATTGTGCCAAAGTTGGCCAAGAAATTAGGTTTAGGTTTTATGCTATACGGTATAGCATAGCATGTTGTAGACTAATCTGATAGAAATTTTGCGAGTGTATGAATTTACAGGTAACCCGTCTAAGATGTGGAGGCTTCGTATTAGGTTTGCGGTCGAATCACTGCATGACTGATGGTGTTGGTATCGCTCAATTCGTGAAAGCTCTGAGTGAAATGGCAAGAGGGGCAGTCAGCCCTACGGTTCCGCCAGTTTGGAATAGAGAAATCCTCCGACCCAGAGAGAAGCCTACTGTGAAATTTCAGCACCACGAGTATAACCAACCGACGCCCGATGAATACAAACAATTAATGGCGTCGCCGGGGGAAATGAACATTAAATCATTTTTCTTTGGGCCAAGAGACATTGAAGCTTTGAAACAACAAGTAGAAGGCAACAAGTGCACCACATTCGAAGCGTTAGCGGCGTGCTTGTGGCAATCAAGAACGAAGGCTCTCAATCTCCCTGCCGACCAAGATTTGAGATTGTTGTTTGCTTTAAACGCCCGTTCTCGATTTCGACCGCCTCTTCCGACGGGCTACTATGGCAATGCAATAAGCTTCGCCTGCGCTGAGGCAAAAGCCCGGGATCTAACTCATCAACCGCTGTCTTTCGCTGTGAATTTAATCAACGAGGCCAAGAAAAGGATCGACGAAGATTACGTGCGATCTGCCATCGATCTCATGGAAGTGAAAGGGCGCCCACACTTTGCACTCGGTGGGTCTTATATTATTACGGACTTGTCCAAAGTTGAATATGGCAAGGCTGATTTTGGGTGGGGGGAAGCAGTGTATGCAGGGTTTACGTCAGGTGTAGCGCCTGGGGTGTCAAATTTGTCCGTTCCTCTAATGAAAGACTTTCATGGAGTCGTAGCTCCTGTGTGTCTGCCATCTGCTGCCATGGAAAACTTTGAAGAAATTGTAAGTAG
The DNA here is from genome assembly GCA_027924585.1 of Larix kaempferi. NCBI lineage: Eukaryota > Viridiplantae > Streptophyta > Pinopsida > Pinales > Pinaceae > Larix > Larix kaempferi. Next base: position 6,263,533 of record BSBM01000106.1, read on the forward strand.
CACCATAAACTAGAATAAAATAGCGATCATGGGGATCTTGTTCACTGTAACCTAATCGTGCTGACAGTTGCACGAAAGTTCAAAATTCTTGATGAATTGAACCAGCTTGCTGCTTTCTGTCCTTTCTCCTTCCTGTCAACAACTTTCTTATGATGTGTCTCGATGTCAACTGCTTTCTACTTCATTACTATCCCCTAACTATGTACTCGCATTTGTAAGATTGCATTAATTAAAAAAAATAGTTTGAAGACGGAAAAGGTACGGAATCTGTTCTTTCTCCTTCGTGTCAACATTTTTCTATGATATGTTTCATTGTCAACTGTTTTCTACTTCATTACTACCACCTAACTATGTAAGCGCATTTGTTTATAAATGCAAAAAATTGCATTAATTAAACCAAAACAGATTGAAGACGGAAAAAGTAGAGGTAGGAGTTTTGGACGTTTTTTAACAGATTCAGGACGGAAAAAGTAGAGTGACGAGATTTGATTATTTGTCACGTTTCTAAATTATGTGTGCAGGTGAATATTATATTAACAATTATAAAGTATATAATAATTTAAATATACTATTAATAATTTTATTCTAAAGAAATGTGAGAATACGCCCAGCGTTTTCTGAAATTTTGAAAAGGCCCAGAGGGCAGGAACGATGCTTTCAACAATTGATAAGATTGTTTATCAAGGGACTGTTCGTAGATGTATGTAATTGAAATCATGTTTTGTTTTGAGAGTGTTGTGACAGGCTTATCGGGATAGGGATCGGGCTAGGGCAGATGCTTTGAACAATGCTTAAAATGCATGGATTAAATGTAATTTTTTATTCTGTATTGGAATGTAAAATTACTATCTTTATTATAAACTTGTCAAATTTGTTTTGATACAGAAATTTAATTTTTCAAGATTTAAATTTTAAAAAAATAATTTTTGTAAAAGTATATATATATATATATATATATGATATTCATATTAAATCAAAGGTACATCGTCATCAATAAAACTGTATATAAAAAAAAATTACCTGAGAAACTTAATTCAAGACTTAAAACATTAAGAAAATAAAACCAATTAATTAAAAAAATTCCAAGTACTCAAATCAATGACTTGGAACTTAAGAATCTCTCCCCAAATTAAAACACTTTCTTCACTCCACAGAGCCTCTTTAGAAAGTTTAAGTTTGTATGCCCATTAGTAATATATCTATGTATATGTAAATATTATTTTATAAAAATTAGTGATTTTCTATGCATATGTAAATATTATTGCGTAATATAAATAAATATTATAATATTAATAAATCAAATAGTGATAAACTATTTTAATAAGCTCTAATACTTTTATAATATATATATATATATATATACTAAAATTTTGAACTTATATAAAATGTAATCGTTTCAAATAATCTAAAAATAATCATATCAAACAATCATGTTAGTTATGTATATGATAAATGTGATTATATATTTATGTGTATGATAAATGTGATTATATATGTGTTGTTTGTCATGGTTATAGTTTAACAATCATTTGAAGTAGGGTGTAATAATTTCAAATAATTTAAAAATAATCATATCTAACAATCGTATTATTTAAGTGTATGATAAATGTGATTATATATGTGTTTATTGTCATGGTTAGAGTTTAACAATTTTGAAAGAAGTAGGGTGTAATAATTTTAAGTAATATAAAAAAATCATATCTAACAAAAATGTTATTCATTATATATAAATGTGATTATATATGTAGGGTTTGTCATGATTATAGTTTGACAATCGTTTAAAGTATATGTAGTTTTAATTATATTAATGAAATATAAAATATAGCAATTTTTTATTTAAATTTGGATTATTATTCAAAAAATTAGAAAATAATTTTATAACAAATTCATAATTTTTTAAAATAAATAAATAAATAATGTAATTCAATCAATTATTTGTGAAATAGTTAATATTATAATTAATTTTTAATGAAAAAATTATATACATTATTAGATATAGAAAAAATAATAATAAAATGTACCATAATTTAATTTTAATAAAAAACTAAATAATAAATGAATGGTGTCATGAGCACCGAACCTAGTGTAAAAGGAAGATTTAGAGGTTAAAATAAAATTATGATATTATAAAGAGATCATTAATGATAATCTTGAGGATAAAAATTATCTTTTTATCTTAACAAGTTTAAAGAAAAAAATTAATATTGCCAACTCTCATGAGCGATTCAATGGTTAACTTCTTGAGCATTGTGCACACTCCCCTGTTGCATGCACTCCTTAGGGTTCTGAGCCGCCCCTGCGACCTCACCCTATCGCCCTTCTTCTCTCCTTGCTTCCCTATACTTGGTACGTCACAAGATGGACTCATTGGGAGAGGCTGCAGGCCCCTCTCGCACGACCCCTACAACCTCACAACCTGCTGCATTGGTTCAGATTGGGATGGCAGAGGTACCTGTGACATTCCATGAAACCCTAAATCCTTTGCAGAATGCGGCAGCCCCTAATCAAGCTTCTCAAACTAAAACCTGCATTGCAAAAGCTGTTGAGAGACCCTAGCTAATGCTTTTGGTGGACCGTATCAATGTCCGATCGCAAAAACTCAAGGACCATGCCCTAGTGGGAAAATTCATTGGATTCTAGCCAAGTGAACAAGATCTGCGTGGTTGGATAATGGCCAAATGGAAACCCAAGGCACACTTCGATCTGCAGGTGGGATCGAAAGGATTTTTCACCATAATCTTTCACAAATTGGGTGACAAAGCTCGAGTTGAAGACTGCGGCTCCTATTTCTTCAACTCTGTGGGACTATACCTCAAACATTGGATTGAAATATTCAACCCCGACAAGGTGGACTTCACATGGGCACCATTCTGGATCAGAATGTACTCTCTACCTCAAGAATATTGGGATGAAGACAAACTTCAGGACATCGACAACACCCTCGGCATGTGTGTCTATATGCACATAGTTAAGTTGTTACCTGACTCAATTTTCCTCAACCATGAAGAATCATAATGGGTGCAACCTCTAGACTATGAGCACGTACCCTTCAGATGTAGAAGATGCCACAAACACAGACATTTGTATCGTGATTGCCACCTTAATAACACCAATGCTCAGGAGGCAAACAAAGATAATGAGGGATTCCAAAAATCTAGTAGAAAAAGAAGGCATCAGCGCAAAGCACCAGCAAAAGAGAAAAAACCAGCAGAAGAAGACAAAAAATTAGCCAATCCTGCCACTATCAATAGCTTTTCCGTCTTGGAACAACATCAGGAAGAACCCATGACTGAGAACCCTCCTTCTGATGATCCTATCCTTACCTAGATAGTCACTTATCAGATCCCCCTTGAAACTTCCGAGAAGCTCAAAAGCTCTGATAACAAAGAGACACCTGTCGAAGGCCAATCCTTGCCTGAGCAAGACTCCCAAGCATAAATGCTAGAACAGTCAACTAGCACCCCAAAACATGATTCTCTCATGGATGATGAAATGGTTGATCTAGACCTCAGAGAGCTGGACATTCTAGGAATGGAAGATGCCTACACCAAAAAAGCCTTGCATTTTGTCCCACCTAAGCAAATCCAATTGCTCAAAGATGCCCTGAACAAGGTCAAACACCTCAAGCTTGGTGTACACAACCTCCCCCAAAAAGAAAAGTTCAAAACTCAGTAGGACGCCAAAAAGCGTGGGAGAAAAACTGACCTTCAAAGAATCAGTCAGCTGGGCACCAAACTTGTTGAATCAGGAAAATATGCCCAGTTAACGAATTTATTCCCCTCTGCCCCACAAGGTTCCCAATGTAGCTAATCTCCTGGAACGTGAGGGGCCTCAATGGAACTACCAAACACAGAATGTTAAAACGCAAAATCATGCAAGACCAACCCTCTATTATTTTTCTTTAAGAAACCAAAACTACTCATGAGAAAGTCCTCTCCATCTTGTCCAAACTCTGGAAGGGATGCCTT
>BSBM01000106.1:6272500-6362500 GCA_027924585.1 Larix kaempferi
ATATAGATGCTAAGTTCAAAACCATATAATGGGACTTCCATCCTCAATCGCAGTACAATGATACCTCAAGAGGCCATGTCTAGTTGGTGGAGGTAACCTTCTTATCCCTAGGTGGATATAGTATTCCTTTAAGGATCGAGTATTAGGTATCCTCCCTTGACCATGTCCAATTCCCTTAGTCCCAAAGACTCGGATACATCTAGTGCAATGGATACCCTTGTGGAATAGAGGGGGGGGATTGGGTGGATAGGAAGGGAAGAGGGGTGGGTTTATAGATAGTGGGGGGGGGGCGGCTGGTTAGGGACAGGTAGATCAAAAATAAATGTGTAAAACAACAATGCACATAGAAGTGAGTGTGTGCACACAGGAGCATGTGCGCACTTCTGTGTGCACACAGGAGCATGTGCGCACTTCTGTGTGCACACATGTGTATGAATTCAAATTGTTTTTGGCGCTCTTGTAGGATTGGAATCAGCTTCTGATTGCACCTTGAGGCTCGGTTTGATTTATGTCTGATTTATGGCAGAGCACATCAAATGCTGTAACTTTTTGTTTTTCACAACTAGTTCCGCATATGCTCCACGAGTGAATTGCAGATGAAATTGCACACACTTGTCGAGCTCTGTGTGCAGATTCTAAATATATAATTTTTGAATAGATCTGTTGTTTTTTTCTATTTTTAATTCATTTTTAACTACACTCATGTCAAATTTGTAAAAAATACAGGTCTTTTATTTGGCCTATAACTTTTAACTGGCTTACCTATTTCGAAAACGAAAAAAAACCTGCACAAGAGCACGAAAATACCTACAACCTGAAATTTATATATATATACATATACATATATGTATATATATGTATATATACATAGATATGTATATACATATATGTATATGTATATACATATATGTATATACGTATATGTATATACGTATATACATATGTATAAATATATATACATATATATACATATATATGTATATATATGTATATCTATGTATATATCTATATACACATATATACATATATACATATATACATATATATGTATATCTATATATATACATATATACATATATATATATATAGATACATACATACATATATATATATATATATATGTATACATATATATATATGTATGTATGTATGTATCTATTGTATATATAGATTTACATATATATATATATGTATGTATATATATATATATATACATACATATATATATATATGTAAATCTATATATACAATAGATACATACATACATACATATATATATATATGTATACATACATACATATATATATATGTATATCTATATATACATATACATATATATATATATGTATATATCTATGTATACATATATATATATATACACATATATATATATATATATGTACATATATATATACATATATATATATATATACATATATATATATATACATATATATATATATATATATGGCTTCATCGACTTCGGTAATTTAAAAAAATATATAAAATTGACTTTTAAAATTTTCAAAAAATAGCCCCGCACAAGATTCTTCTGTTTCTTGCGCCTCTACATATTTTTTTTCTTGTAAAGTGAAAATTTACATAGCAAACTAGTGGCTCAACAAAAACATGTGCATTATGTTTGAGAAAAAAAATAACATCCCAATATTTGAATAATGACATTTTGGGGTGGTTATACAACTTTTCATAAATAAAAGTTATATATTTCTGAAGGTCGTCCGTTTTTCTACGTTTCATATTTTTACACCTAATCCGAAAAAGTTTTGTAGGTACCTCTAATAATTCATTTTAATGATAATATTTCTGTTTTTCCAGAATGTCATTGCAACTAACGTGTCATAATTGGGTATCATTACCTTGAACCAGCCTGAATGTCTATGGACCTCAAACACCCTCTGCTAAACTCAAGCTTATTGACTCTATCTCCTGGTTTTCCTCGCAACACCCCGACTCCATTCTCATCATGGAGGGGGTCTTTAACATGATCACTTCTCTACAGGAAAAAAAAGGGGGACGTCGATCACTCACATCAGAGGATATGCTCTTCAAAACTTGCATCAATGACTGTGATCTCATTGACCTTCGGCCCTCAGATGGAATTTTCACTTGGAACAACCGTAGAGGAGGGATCCATCAAATCGCCTCCCGGCTCGATCGATTCTTGATCTCCGATCAGGACATGAATGCAGGGGGCTTCTCACCACGACCGTTTTTCCTTTTGCAGGCTCTAATCGCTGACCGATCTCACTAAATTGGCGTCACTCGGGTAACAAAAAAATTCTATCCCTTTCGATTTGAAATTTTTTGGCTTACTCACCCCTCTTTTCAGGATACCATTCGCACCTGGTGGCAAAATTTGAATGTCAATGGCCAATCCAAAATGGCCATCTTTCATACCAAGATGAAGCTCCTCAGATCCTATCTGTGCACCTGTAACAAAACCACCTTTGTTAACATTTTCACAGCCAAAAGCGAGCTGGAAAAAAGTCTCGAAAACATCTAAAAGGAGATCCTAGATCAGGGGCTAACTGAACAGCTCAAATCTCAGCAACAGGAGAAACTCACCTAGCTGGACATACGATGTGAGCAAGAAGAAATATTTTGGAGGAAGAAATCCAGAACCAACTGGCTCAAAGAAGGGGAAAAAATACCATGTTCTTCCATCGTACTACTATTCAACACATGATGCACAACAGAATCAACATGCTGAGATCCGTAATAAGGGGAGAAATCAAAGATGATGAGGAGATTGAACAGGAACTGGTCAACCACTTCCAATCTTTTCTCACTGAAGACATTGGCGACCAAACTCAAGCCATCGATAGGGTTACCAGCCACATCCCCCCCATCCTCACACTGGAGCACAATGCCACTCTTATGAAGGAAATCACCATGGCTGAACTGGAAGCGACAGTTAATCAGATGGAAGAAGACACTGCCCTGGGTCCGGATGGCTTCACGATAAATTTATTCCACTTTTGTTGAGACTTCCTCAAGTAGGAGGTTCTTGACCTGGTTGAGGAATCCATAACCAAATAGTGAATGCTCCGTGCACTCAATTCCACTTTTCTCACCCTCATCCCTAAAGACATCAGCGCCAACACCCCCGACAAGTTTAGGCATATTTCCCTTTGCAATGTGATCTACAAAATCATAACTAAAGTGGTGGCCAACCGTCTCAAAGTCCTCCTTCATCTCCTCATTTCTTTTGAACAAACTGGCTATGTGGAAGGGCGGCAAATCCTAGATGGTATTATTATTGCTTATGAAATGATCCACTCCTTAAAAACTACCAAAACTCCTAGGATGTTGGTCAAATTAGATCTCTCGAAAGCCTTTGATAGACTCAACTGGACCTTCATTGAAAAAATGCTTATGTCTGGTTTTTGCCAAAAGTAGACCAACTAGGTACTTTTTCTCACCTCCTAAGCCTTCTTCTCCATTATTTTCAATGGGTACCCCTCTTCCACCTTCTCCTCTTCCAGAGGCATCCGTCAAGGCAATTGTGACAAATGCTCAAAGCTGAGATAGCCGTTGGCACCCTCAGAGGTCTCTCCCTTCACGATAGCCCACGCACTGCCTATCAACAATTTGTGGATGATAACCTCCTCTTCCTCCACCCCTCTATTCAGGAAGCCTCGACCCTCAAATTCATTCTGCAGACCTACTCTGAAGCCTCTGGCGCTATGGTGAACCTCCAAAAATATCAGCTCTTCTTCTTTCACACAGATCTAGTCACGCAGAGAAACATCTCTTGCATTCTCAACTATTCCATGGCCTCCCTCCCCTCCAAATATCTGGGAGCCCCTCTTTTTGACTTAGCCATAAAGCACTCCTCTTGGAGAGAACTCCTTGACAATCTCAAAAGAAAAAATTCTTCCTAGACTTTCCGCTCCCTCAACCTACCCACCAAAATTGTCCTCCTCAAGTCTATCCTACAATCTATGCCGCTTTATCTTTTCTCAGTCCTTGTTGCCCCCCGAATGGGTCCTAAAGTCATTGAGAAAAAATCAAAAATCCTTTCTTTGGGGAGTAAATCACAATAACCACAAGTGGGCCCTGGTCAAATGGGACACCATCTGCAAGACTAAGCGGTAAGGAGGCCTTGGGATAAGAGACCCAAAAATTAATAATCAAGTCTTCTCAGCAAAAATTTGGTGGAAATGGGTCACATATTTTGTCTCCCCCTGGAGCCTTCTTTGGAACAGTAAATACGTCCCCCTTTGGCCGTTCCAACAACGCATCCATTTTGATCAAAATCCCCCAGGATCTCTAATTTGGAGAGCTTCCAATTGTCAAAGGTACATCATTTAGCAACACTATTTTTGGGAAGTACAAAATGGATTTAAAGTCAATTTTTCGCATGATTCCTAGCAGCAACTCCCCTATCTTCAGACCTTTGCACTCTCTCTGGATATCTAGGCTCACTGCGATCACAATAAGGATTTGTTTGTTCAAGATTATTGGATTCCGTTCGAATCCTGCAAAATCTGTGCTTGGAAACCGCTCAGCACATGGGACCCTCTTGTATCTATTGTTAATGCTGAGCACCTATGGCAAGATCTCCATTCTAGAAAAATTAGAATCAATCATGATCAGGACATTCGCCGTTGGGGCCGTCTTCCTGTATGTACCTTCTCCACCAAAGAAGCCTACCTCATCCTCACTGAAACACTAGACGTGCTACCTAGCCCCATCTGGAAAATAATTTGGCATTCCAAACTCTGGACGAAATTTTCCTCCTTCCTTTGGATCCTTAGCCACAGATGCATCCTAACCTAGGATACACTCATACAAAATGAGAGATTAGTGACCAGGCGACCAAAAAATTTGGTCACCAAAGTTATTTCAAGGGATAAATGACCAAAATTGAGAAATTTTAAGTGAGCTAACTCAAAATGACCAAGATAAATGACCAATCTAGTGATTGGATAAGGACTAAACTAAAAATGACCAAGATAAATGACAAATTTGGTCACAGGATAAGAACTAAGCTAAAAATGACCACATAACAATTGGTCATTTATTTAGTCATTTTTACTTGTCTCACTCTGACAATGGAAAATTACAATTTTGACAATGAATTTGTACAATTTAGTAAATTGTAACACTGCAGAGGGATTTAGAGACCCCTTTAGGGGGTCTCTGAATCCATCTATAGTGTTAAAATTTAGTAAATTGTAACATTGTAAATCATGGATTCAGAGACACGAGTGATCATCATGTAAATTGTGTCACTCGATGCAGACAATTTGGTTTACTTAGTTACTTCCATTGAACTCTTCTTACTTCTACATTTCATGAGAGAATGTCCCTTGAATTTTTTAAAAGTTTAGTACTTACTCATACAAGGATTCCTGAAACAAAACCCCTTTCATAATCACACAAAACCCTTTAAATATAAAATCCCATAAGGCAGCGTGGTTTCACTTATACCATAATTGAGCATTATTAAAATTTATTTAGCTAGATAATCGATCTCAATGGTACTTGGAGAAGAGGTAGTCAATGTAAAGGCTAGCCATTTATTAACCCTAATTGGGCTAGTGGAGTAGTGCTTTAAGGTACCAAAGGTTGCACTAAGATGTAAGATATTGGGGCCTAAATTATACCCAACCATTATTTGACTATGATATAGTATACTTGTTTTAGGTGGTTTACTTAGTTATTTCTATTGAACTCTTCTTACTTCTATACATTTCGTGAGAGAACGTCCCTTGCATTTTTAAAAAATTTAGTACTTACTCATACAAGGCTTCCTTAAAAAAAAAACCCCTTTCATAAACACACAAAACCCTTTAAATATAAAAACCCACAAGGCAGTATGCTTTCACTTATGTTATAATTGAGCACTCTTAAAATTTATTTAGCTATAATCTATTTCAATTGTGTTAACAATTCATCTAGCTATAATTGAGCACTCTTAATAATTGCATTGTGCTTAATAGGATCAAGTGATGTATTTTCTTTCCTTGTTATTTAAAAATATATTTGGTTAATTATTATTTAAGAACTTAACCACAGTTGTAAAAGTATTTTATTAACTCTTATTTTAGAACTTACTCACAATGCAGTGATGTTTGTGTTAGGGATCAATATGAGTTTGGTATGTGAGTGATTTCTGCTGGATTGATGTGGATTCGAACAAGTACATTGATGTGGTGGGTAAATAAAAAGCACATCTTCAAAACTTCCATTCTAAAAGCACTTCATCAAAATTATATATCTAAATATTCTAAATTCTAAATACTATAAAATCATTTAAAGAAATAATTATAAGTCAATTATATGTCTATGTTGAATCATTTATACTTCAATGTTTGAATATCAAACAAAAGAACTAAACTATGCAAACAAAACTTTGAGTCAAACTTCCATTCTAAAATCACTTCATCCAAATTATGATCTAAACATTCAAAACTGTAAATACTATAAAATCAGTTTCAAAAATAATTACACACCAATCATATGTTGAACCATTTATACTTCAATTTTTGAATATCCAACAAAAGAAGTAAATTCTACAAACAAAACTTTGGATTAAACTTGAGAGGGGTTTGTTACTATTTTATTTATGCAATTAACTGGATTGTACATCTTAGAAGATAAATTTATTGATTAAATGGGTTATCGTGATTTATTTTCCTTAAAGGAAATAATATGTCTCACTCAATGTGTACATGATTGGTAATTTAATTTAAGATGTATTGTGAAGATTTATTCGTGTGCTTAAAGTTGTGATAGTTCCTTGGAGGTATTTAGAATCTATGGGAGATTTTAGGGTGGAAAATGCATGTGCAACCCATTTTTATTCTCAAACTAAAACCATCCTTCAATGCAAATCTCTTATATATTTTAAATTAATGTGATTTAATGAAATTACAAGCTTAAATATGTGATTCATTGTCTAATTATTCAATTAAACCATTTACTCGATGATCATGGAATGAAATTTCTCTAATTGTTCTACCTAGGCCTAAATGTGTGTGTAAGTAATTTTTAAGGGAATTTTTTATTGGGAAATATCCTTAATTATTTTTGGGAATTTATTAATTGTGGCTTGGAATATAGTCTAATAAATATCAATCAAAATAGTTTGTGCATCTCTAAAAAAGTGCGATTGTGGTCAATAATTGTTCTCACAGTTATGTAATTTCTTCATCAAATTTGTCCTTCTCTAAGATGAGTTTGTTTTAATTTTATGTTCTAACTTGGAAATATTTTTGAAAGTTTCATCCATACAATGATGAAACAAATCTCATCTAATGGACTACATGGATTATGATAAGCATTTTCGGTTGCATCTAATCTAGGGCTATACTTGGATAATATTCATGGTTGTGTCAAAATTGGACCACTTTTAGCTTTGTTGGATGTTTAAGTTTCAATTTTGATTATCATATACTCTTGGAAAATTTTGATAGTAGGTTGTACCTAGTTTTGATTTAGGTTGTGGTGGTTGTTAAGAAACGTTTTTTTTTAATCCCAGTAATATGCATCATAGTTAAAATTAATAGTCAAATAGAACATTTTATATAGAAATTAAAAAAAAATCATCTAATTATATAGACTCTTCATAACTTATAGACCATATACTTCATGCACTGAACCATACTCATTATCACCAAACAATTCAACCAATCCTTTTCTTAATTTAATATTTGAAAGTGTAGAGGTGCAATGCAGATCAAACATTGTCAACTCAAATGGATATATCTAGACTTATTTTTCCACCAAACCACTTAACAATGTACTAGAACCATGTTACGGGATGCCTTTTGGATGAACCTAAATTCCTTAATTTTTTTGTGAACCACTATTTACCATGAAAACCATGTGTATGCGTAAAAAGGGACCACGTATCTCCACCAACTTCAAGGTCTTATCGCATTTATGACTTGTGGCGTTCGAACCAAAGAACATAAGGTGGGAACCTGAGAGGGAGGTGGAGTTTTAAATGTTTACTTGAGCACAATACTAAGCTGTCTTAGTAGTTGGTGCCTGCAATACTACGGTGGAAGAAAATACATTTTGATAATGCTCAGTCAAGTTTCAAATTTGTGAATACTGTGTTGTTTCTCCACCAACTGCGAGGCTGGCTAAACGCCCATATAGCCATTATATACTATGCTATGTTGCTGGAAGTGGAATCATTCTTCTGAAATATTCAGGGTAAGTTCCTAACCAAAATTTGAGGTCTGTTTATTTTTATAAGGAGAAAATTTCTCAAATACTTACATCATTCTGATGCATTTTGTATTTATTACTTTAACAAGTTCCAGGGTGAGGTCGAGGTGGCAAAGTGGGGGTCTTCATAGCCCTAAAAATGGTAAGCGATATCCTTCCAATACCTGGGTTTTCTCCTGAGTTGGAAGCCGAAGCTTCAAAGGGCTCCAGGGTCACTCTCACCAGCCACAAAATGGATGTATGCTCAGGAAGGATTTCTTTTGAGTTAGGGTTTCATCCCTTCCTATTTGATTAGGGTTACACAGTCCCATTCCACCTTCTGGGCAAACCTTTTGTAGTTAAATAAAGATTTAGGTTATTTTAAACACCTTTGCAAAATGTTCTATCGAGATCCTGTTAATATGATGAATGCGAAATTTTAATATACATGTGTGTATTTTAAAGAATGTAACCATGCCATTCGCCTAGTTTTGGTTTCGTTTGAATCCAGGAGGAGGTTTCCTTTTACCTTCTTTCTTTTACTGATGGATGAAAAATATTTACAATAACCCTGCCTGATCTCAGGCCTATCAGCTTTAGGAGATTTGTTTTTGAAATTATTGTCGTCCTTCATTTACTTGTCGATTCATAACAATTTTAATTCAGTATTTAATTGAGCATTTTTTAAACTCTAGGTGGAGATCTTACTACTATTTAATTTGGCTTATCTACAACATGTGTATGGTTCAAAAACTCAATTTCAACTTCTTAGCAATTGTTTGAACATAGTGGTTAATAAGGGTCATGAATTTTTCCAAGGATAGAAGTCTTATTATTGTTATTATTTTATACTTGCATCTTAGCATACGCATCTATCTCTGTTAGGATACATATAGTATTTTTATTGGTTCAAACTACAATGATCTTGTACAAGGAACAGAGCTAAACGCTGTTAGAAAACCTGGATCCAATTTTGAATAAAATGGTGATATCTGAACTAAAAATGTCTCGGCTAACCTTATATATAATTCTTATTTAGGTCTGAGAATATCCGAGCTGGATTTCCAGACAAGAAACCTTATTTATTTATTTTTACTTTTTTATTTCACTTCAGAAATAAGATTTATCTTTGAATAATAGTGAAGTCTGAGCTGGATTTATTTTCTTGGAAAAAACTTAATTTCAATCTATTTAGAACAGAGTCGATCTCTGCTAGAGATCCTAGCATGAAGACTATAGAGGAAAAATTCTAATAAGGAGGATGCCAATTTCCATTTTTTTCAAAACGAATGCGCATCTTCAGATGGAGTAGGTATCTCAAGTGGCGTTAGGGTTTGTATTGAGGGCAAGAGAAAAACAGATTTGGCTTCAAGGTTTACTGAAAACAAATAAAATTTACAGATCTGGGATTTTCATCAATTCAGTCTCCTTTAAGTTAAACCATAAAATTTTATAATAAATCTTGCATAAACTTATCATGGAGAATACATGGCATGCCTAAAGGAAGGCCCCTTCTTTCCATGAGTTTATCCTCTTCTGTACCCATGTGGAAGTGCCATTAAAACTTTCTTTAGTGTTGAACCCTTCAATATCCTCACCAATTCAATGTTCCTTTGATAAATTGCCTAGAGAGATGACTGTAGTACCTTCCACCTTCAAGGATTTGATAGAGCCTGTATCCACTTGTGGCACCAAGATCAGACCCTCATTTGTATTATGGATTAATGTTTGGTTTTCATCCCTTAGAGACCTATCTCCTTCATGGTCCAAAATCCCTAAGAAGGCTTTTTCTTGTGAAGGAACCTTGCACTCGAATATATCCACTCAATTGGACCATTCCAGTAGTCAACCAAGTCTTCTTCCATTTTCTAGAGTTTCCTCTATTCGTTCCCCTTAGGCATACTATGAAACCCTCCATCAACCTATCATTTCTCGTCTGTAACATCTATCCATGGATTCTTGATATATTATCATTTATAATTCTTTCATCACCAGAAACATTATTTCTGGGACCCATGGTGACATACTTTGTGAGAAATGAAAAATCCTACTGCTCCAAGCTTCATAGGACCTTAGAGCTAAATTTTCAACTACTGGAAATCCATTAGTGTTAGCTACTTGTGGGCAGTGGAAATGAGAGCAAGTGCCTGAAAACAAGAAAAATCCCAAATTGGTTGTGCTGCCATGCTTGAAGCTTTATAACAACAATCACAACAAAGCTTCAAATTTTCAATCTATAGAATGAAAGAATTCATAATGTCAACCAAAGATCTCATGTCAAATCATTACACACACATAAGGATATTCCAATTGAAATGGTAATGTGTTGGGACATATGTATGTATGTATATATTTCAATTGAAATGGTAATGTACACATGCAATTATTAGGGTAGAGGAGCTAGTACTAGTGCTTACATGGGGGAGAGGAGTTAGTACTAGTGCTTACATGGCATTACTTTAGACTTCCAAATTTCTTTTACATATGAATTAGAGCGATTCTTATTTCGATATTTCTATTTGGGGTGATGTGTTCAAATTGATGCCATGTTAGTGATGAAGTTACAATGTGTCCAAAATAATGAAATGTTAGTGATGAAATTACAAGGTGTCCAAAATAATGCATTTTGAACCTCACACTAGTGGTGACAATTAGATACACTTATGCTTGAGAGATATACATTCCATGAGATGGAAGTGATTAATATTTTTGAACACATGCAAATATAATTCTAATGTTAATCCCTTTGACATTGGCATAGACATAAAGACACTTTTATAAACAATTTATCATTAATATTTTTTCAAGAAATAATTTTAAATTAAACCATCAATTACAAATGCACAAATTCTAATTCATACAAGGCATTGAATTAATTTTCAATGTAAGAAATGGTAGTATACCCATTACTACATATAACCTATTAGATATTAGAGCTTAGGCCATGCATCCTCATGCTTGACAACCTTGAGGCGGGGAATAGATGGGTCTGCACTAGTCTTTACTTTTTACGCTGACTTTATTTGTGATCACTATTTTTTTTGTTTAATTTGTTTCAAAGTTTTTTTTTAATGGTTTTATTTAAATTCAGATAGAGGAATTACAATTCTGGGTAGGAAAAACAGTTTCTCATAAGGGTAATCGAACCTTGATGGATGGCCTATTATAAGGACTAGGTTTGCAGTATAAGAGATCAATGTAAGAAGATAATTTAAACTACCTTTTATGTTTTATTTCCACTTGAGCAAAGAGAGCAAATCTTTCTTCTAGCAGATAAATGTTGGGTTCTCTCGTCCCAGTTGTCAGTTATGTTTGAAGATAGCTTTTCTTTTGTATTTTCTTGGGCTGTGCTTTTAAGAATTGTTTTCCAATTTTACTGAAGTGACCCTTCATCTTTCTCAAGTGTTTTAGTGAATGATTTCGAAGTTTGAACTACCAACTTGAATTTTATATGTATGGCTCTCAAGTGCATATATAATATTTCATTATGATGGGTAGAACTGAAAATTCATCCTCTTGCCCTTGCCAAGGGTCGCCTTCTACAATTACATTGACTTCATTTTATGTTATGGTTAGTAGTTGTCCTCTGTAATTTATTTATTCTATTTTCATGTTTTCTGTTTTGTATTAAATATTTTTCTCAATGCAGTTTCTTTCCCTAAAATTTGGGCATTTTCCATGCCTCGATCAAATTTTTGTGGCTGCAAACATGCAGAAGCTCCTCGCTTGTAGAGGACTGTCTAGATGCTTCTCAATAGAAAAGGAGCTTCAGATTGCTTCTGGCCACGTGGGGCCCAAAATCCATGAAGAAACTGCAAAATTTTGCTGCCAACACCCCCTATGTGAACCCAAATTTGAATTTTGCTCAATTTAGTAATAAAAAAGCAAGAATAAACATACCTTATCCTCATGAGAAATATGTATGTCTGTGGGACTTTGGTGAGCTTCCTTCCTGTGTTTGGTTGGAGTCTTGAAGTAGCTATTAGGGTTTAGTCTTGGAGCTATGTGTGGAGTTGGAGTGGCAATAATGCTCATCTAGAGAGCATCATCATTATCTTTCCCAGCATCCAGGATATTTCCATTGCAGTTTGGCTGTGCTTATAAATTTTTTTATTTAGTGCTATTAATGTTGACGAGCTATAACTTCTTCTTTAATCACAATGGTGTATTTAGTCTGAATTTCACTTCTACAGTTTCTATGTTGATGGGTTGGACCATATTGTGTGATCAGAATGATTTACTCACTCTAGATGTTACTTCTACGATTTATTTTTTGCTATGTGACTTGACTGCACAACTATCACTTGGGCTATCAACTCTACTTATGCTTCTCTCACTAGGAGAGGGGTTAAATGAACAAGATTCCCATTGATGCAAGACTATTAGCACTGCAATTTACTATGTACACCTCCAATCTTAAAGTTATTCTACCATTTTGTTGCGTTTGCTACAAAAATTATAGAACCTTTGCCACTTGTATTTGTTTCAATCATCTTTAAATCTGTTGAACCCAAATGATGTGCAACAATGACCATAGCAGCAGCCTTGCATAGTGGATGCCTACAAACCCTTTAGAGGATAGAATTTTTCATGTGCTGAGACACAGACAACCAAACAAATGCCAAACCTGAAGTGAAATACCATGCAAACATGCAACATAAAAACACGAAATATGTACAACAATTTATATCTGTATGGAAAATTGAATTTAATTATTTAAGTTAGCCGAATAGTTTGCAATGCTTCCCCCTGTATGATTTTATTGGTATTCAGGAAAAAAATCTTTTGCAAACCTATATTCTTTAATGTTGATTTCTGCATTTGAAATTGTTGTCTCAAGTCTCAACATCTAAACCCTTGATCATTTCCAATTATGTAGTGCATGCCTACAAACCATTTAAGGTGACATTGTTATCTATTTTCAATTTTGCAATCTAGAAAACATTGGGCATCATCCACAATCTGGTGATTTGGATTTTTTTAGCCAACTTATACATTTGAAAACATGGAAAACTACCATTAAATGTTTAGAATAAAAAAAGAAAAAAGAAAATGCATGCACTTGGGTTGTTACCCAAGTGCATGCATTTTGGGAGGCATGATTCTCATCAAATGATGCACAAGTTTTTTTGTTAGGATAACCATATCCTGACTTTGATACAGGTTATCCTTACAATTTACTGTGTACACCTTCAGTCTTAAAGTTAATCTACCATTTTGTTGTGTTTACTATAGAAAGTATAGAACCTTTGCCACTTGTATTTGTTTCAATCATTTTTAAATCTGTTGAACTCAAAAGTTGTGCAGCAAGACCATAGCAGCAGCCTTGCATAGTGCATCCCTACAAACCCTTTAGAGGATAGAAATTTTCATGTGCCTAGACACAGAAAATAAAATAAATGTCAAACCTGAAGTGAAATACCATGCAAACCTGCAGCATAAAAACATGAAATATGTACAGTAATTATCTGTATGGAAAATTGAATTTAAGTTAGCCGATTAGTTTGCAATGCTTCCCCCTTTATGATTTTATTGGTATTAAGGAGAAGAATCTTTTGAAAACCTTTATTCTTTAATGTTGATTTATGGATTTGAAACTATTATGTCTCAAGTCTCAACACCTAAACCTTTGATCATTTCCCATTATGTAGTGCATGCCTACAAACCATTTAAGGTGACATTGTTATCTATTTTCAATTTTACAATCTAGAAAACATTGGGCATCATACACAATCTGGTGATGTGGATTTTTTACCCAATTACATTTGAAAACATGGAAAACTGCCATTAAATGTTTAGACTAAAAAATAAAAAAGGAAAAATCAATCCTAACATGAATTCTTCCTGCAAACTGAACTATGGAACTAGATAGCTAGAAGAAGAACATAAAATATTTTGTCAAATTAAACAGAGAGAAACATTTAAATTTAGTTTAGAAAAATAGTCTGCAGTTATTTGTGTAAACATCAACCAGATGCAGGGTAATGGTTGGTGATGGTTGAAGGTGCACTAAATGAGTTTGCAAAAAAAGGAAGATGAATTCTAAAGGTTGGACAAAGATTTAGATGATCTTTTCCATAGGTGTATTTGAAGTCTGAATGAAATTGGTTTGTTGATGACAGAAAGTGACTTTTTAACATGATGAATGAAATTTCAACAATATATGAGGTTGTTACTAGAACTGCAAAGAAGCAAATAAAAGAAAGATATACAGTCACCAACAACAATAGTAGCAAAAACAAGTGAGGAGGGAAAGTGGTGAGTTCTCATTGACAAGTACATTTTTCTTCAATTACAAGTTAACCGGGACTGGTGATGATTTATTATATTGTCTGAAGGTCTTTTCTATAGGTTTTAAGATGTACAATATGCTCATATACTGAATTAATTTTTGTTTCAACTACGGTCATCTGAATCTCAACCAAAAATGTCAAATTTACTGCTATCCAAGGATGAGGAAGACATCTTAGATGAAGAGGAGGAGGATGAACATGGGGAGACACTATGTGGAGACCATGGTGGATTTTATTCCTCTGCAACTACAGAATTTTGGATTGCATGTAATATGTGTGATAATTGGTTCCATGGAAATTGTGTGAAGATCACTCCTACAAGAGATGAACACATTAAACAATAAAAGAGATGGGATGCCCTCTCTTGTAATGTGGGCCTTCATTAATTTATGTTCCACCAAGTTTTGTGGACATGGGATGAGATACAGGGATGGTGAAGAGGATGAACCAAATTGGACAAGAATGTAACTTTTAGAAGAAGCCTCCAATTCTTTTAAGAGAGACAAGTCCATCAACTATCAGTTAATACAGGTCAAACAACTATAAAACATTCCCAAACTAAGCATTCAGTCTGCAGGGAAAAAAACCAATATTTTGATTGATGATCATATTCTGATGGTAAATTTTGCAGGTGTGGAAAAATATCAAAACTCTAGAGTCTTGGATCCAAACCTAGTGGATTTTGAGTTAAATTGATCTACAATGAAGACATAACCTAGTTGCAAGTCTAGATTAAACTGGCTAAGGAACCAAATATCTAGATCGATATCAAGAAAAAGAATATGAAAACAAGATTTTCATAGATATGAAAACATATATATCTCACTCATTTTTCTTTTAAAATGTGAAAATTTCATACTTGACACTTAGAACATGATTAAGATTCAAGCTGCTTTGAGTTGAAGTAGGGACAAACTTGTCTACTACTCAAAAAAAACTAAGCCTTTAAATCTTTCCCATCTTTGCAAGAAAACCAAGGGCTTTCAATCTATCTCATGAAATGAAAATGGCCTTTGGCCATAAAGAGGTAACTCCAGATTGCCTAGTAGCACCTAAAAAGGAAACATAGGAGTTTTATTTTGTGGACAAAACGATAGACAAGAACCAAGAAAGGAAAAAAAGGGAAGAAGGGAAAGATAGTGAAAATAACACCTAGAGCGGAAGACAATGAAGGAAAATGATATAATGAGAATAGAATGGAGTTTTATGGGACTTCTAGTAGGGAATGGGGGAACAAAGGAAACAATACTATATAGAGGAATTACAAAGGATAAAAAGGATTCAAGAAACCACAGAGGGTGAAAGTATGATCTAAGACTCTTCTATCCAATTTACCATCTCAATATCTAGTGAGGAATATGTCCCCTCCACAAAGAAATCCTACCCACAGAAATCCATCGAAAGAATGGTAGAAGAGGGTCCAAGAACAACAATGAAAGGTGATCTAGGACGGTTCATTTCCTAGACTCAAAACCATCCTTGTTAAGATAGGAATTTTTTTCTCATCTTAGATCAGCAATAGGCTGTAAAATAAATTCGAGGAAAGCAACAAGCAGTCCCCAGGGTCATTCTAGAAGTTGTCAAGGTTTCCTTCTCAACCAAGTTGTATACTATAGATTGGCCTGGACTTTACATCTATTTTGGGGGATATACCACATAATTTAAAGAATTCAACTAAAAAATTATAGAATTATGTGACAAGTAAAAAATGTGGATCGAGTTAAGCGGAAGAAGATAATCATTGTACAGATTTAAAGGGCATCTTTTGGGATGAACATGTGAATCTATTATCCACTTCACTTCTTAAATTTAGTTATCTCTTCTATATTGGAGTGAATACCATAGTGATTATTGTTTTCATATTTGGATTAAGAAAGGCATATGGTTTACTATAGGGAAAAATAAAGTTTTTTATGAATCCAAGTCTATTCTTAAGGTGTCTACTCAGGTCGATTAAGCTTTTGAATGCTATCATGCAATAGAACACAAAGAACAAGACTTGAAGTTAATATAGCAAGATCTGCAATACAAAAGGATTGAAGCTCAACTTCTCAGTCCAGAATCGCAGAAAGAGAAAGATGAAATCCATAAAAACTTTGAAGACTCTGTATGTGCAGACTCTTTACATGATTTGACATTCATTTCTTAGGTCATCCCAACAAAATATTTGTGATGTATACATTCTACAAAGGTAAAGCGGCATTGGGGATGCAACCCAAAGCACATGAGTATAGTACATTGGATGTACGTATTTTCTAATTCAATTTCTCTTGTAATTTTACTAAAGTATTTTGTAGGTTGGAATTATAAATTTTATTTATGTTTGGTAGTTATTCTGCATTTGTTACATGTAAACATTAACATAACAGTCCTGTTTTATATTTGTGCTTGTAGTATTCTTACATTTCACATATTTTGTGAATTATAATTCTGTCAATGCAAATTTTCAATATTCTAATAATAGCAAGCATAAATTTCCTACTATATTTTTGTCATTGAAGTCAGGAGGAATCAGGATTTCAAAGGAAGGTTGCGTGTTCCTTAAGTTTGCTCCTGCAGTTGGTACTCGTAAGTATGATTGGAGTAAGAAGCAGGTATCTTCACCTTGTCCATAGCATATGTAACTATTCTTTCGTATGCTTAAATGTTCCATATTTCCCCTTTCTCCATTTTTTTTTTAGAGCCATGATTTATTTTTTTATGTAAAATTAAAGTCCAAAAGGATTTATATACATCACAGATAGGAAATGGCATTTTGTATTTAAAAATTGATGAGATATGCTATTTTACAGAAAAATTTGCTAGAGCTTAAGATAGCCAACAATATTGATTTAGTTTTTTGTCTCTATTAAATCTCTTAGTGACATTTCTTTTATACAGTAAAATATTATCAATTTGAAGCTTGTTTCCATTATTTTTGGATTTTTAAGTAATTGATTTTTAGGGGTTATTATTTTTTGTAGATATTTTCTTTAACCTTCTTGAACTTGGAACCTTGTTAAGCTTTGATCCAAATGAGCCATGCGAATTATTCCATGATCATTTTGTGTGAAAGACGTAAGAATCAAGGTTTTGTTGCTATTGAGAATTATTGTGTTACTTTCAAGACATTATATGAATTTGGTATGAAATTATGAATACTATGGATCAAGTATTTTTTGTGTTGTTACTTTAGTTTTATGATCATCACATGAGACTCAAGAGAGATAGATATAAGGAGAATGTGTTTTTTTAAATAGGAATTCATCTAATAAATTAACAAGTCTGTCTGCTATGCACCATGTAGTAAGTTATCTAACTACTTCTCTATTTAACCTGTAGGTAATATGTGTCATTAACATTACTTATGACCCTCTTAACATAGGGACTTCTAACAATATTTTATTTAATCATTAGAATTCCTAATAACACCTAATTCAATGTTACTAAAACAATTTGGTCCAAAACTTGTGCAAGATGGTATCACAGGGAGAGATAAGGTAAAATAATATTATTAATGTCCAACAAATGACCGAAAGATGAGTCAATGGGACTAGAAAGTACAATTAGTGATGCATATGGTTTACAAAGATGGTAGCCAAATGAGAAGGATCAGATAGAATGGAGTTAAACAATGTAGAATATGTGGTTCCAACTACCATAAGACGACCCAGTGTCCAAAAGGATAGAGAGAAAATAGAGAATACGATAAGGCCTTCCCAAAAAACAAGCAAGTACACGTTTCCTAGCAATCTGAAGACCCCACATTTGATCTTGTTACAGTTGAAGATGAAGGATCATATGTAGATGAAAGAGAAGAAGTTTTTAAAGCTTTTCTCCAATCAAAATATTGTCGAATGGCCTCAGAAGGAGGCAATGACCTAGTTAACTTCGCACATCTTGTTACTAGTATGAGGCTAGTAGCCTTAAGGACTCTCTAGCAGAAGTTGTGTTCAAAGCTATGAGAGGAAGCAAAGAAAAAAAAAGTCATAAGAACATGAAGAAAAAGGAGAAAGAGCCAAAGGTAGTCTCATAAATATCTAGCAGTTCTGAGAGTTCAATCTCTAAAGAATTTAAGAAGAAGAAAAAAGGAAAGAAGAAGATCTTCACAGGTTTTCCAACTTTTGAGTCAAATACTATTCCAGTCCTAAAAGAAAGAAATCTCCCAAGCTTTGAAGAAATAACTTTGGTCGATCTGCACAAGGAGCAGAAAGATATCAAAGAAGAACCCAGACTACTCAAAGAAAGAGTAGTAGCAATAGAGGCCCATAACCCACAAGTAAAAGACTACATTGGACTGCATTGTTTTGACATATTGCTAATCTTCCACTTGTCACAAGACTACATTCTGAAATGCATAGACTGTTTTGAAGAAATAACTTTGGTTGATCTGCGCAAGGAGCAGAAAGATATCAAAGAACAACTCAAACTACTCAAAGAAAGAGTAGGACCAATAGAGGCCCATAACCCACAGGTAAAAGACTACATTGGACTACATTGTTTTGACATATTGCTAATATTCCACTTGTCACAAGTTAATATCCCACTCCTTACATTTTATTCTCATATCAATCCATAAGGAATTCTATTTAAGGGTGCTAGCTCAATGGTAGAGCACTTCCCTTCTAGGCAGGAGGTTGGTGGTTCGATTCCACCATGCCCTATTTATATTCAGAAACCACTAAAAAGAGATAAATGACTAAAAAAATGACCAAAATTTGCATATAAACGACCACCATTACAGCATGAGAGATAAGTGACCAAAAAAACGACCAAAATATGCATATAAATGACCACTTTTGAGTTGGTGATCGCTGATAGCAAATTAGCGGCCATTTATCATGTGACCATTAATGACCAAATATATTACCAAATTAATGACTAAATATACGACCAAATATATGACCACAAGATAAGCTATAAATGACCAAGCTAAATATGACCACATTTTTGGTCACGTGATATATGGCCACTAATTTGCTACCAGTGGTCACCAACTCAAAAGTGGTTATTTATATGTGGATTTTGGTAATTTTTTTGGTCACTTATCTCTCATTTTGTACTAGTGACAACATCCAAAGAAGAGGCATTCTTGTCCCCTCGAGGTGCCCCATGTGCGAAACTCAACCTGAAAGCATTAACTACCTGCTCAGCTCTTGTGAAGTTGCCTTTGTTTTGTGGGATAAAGACGAGCATCTTTGTAATTGCACCAACAGGGTCAAAGATGATGCAGTCAAAACCATCTCAAGCTGGTCTCCCATTCCCTTTCAGATCCCCATACTCATTCGTCTCTGGATTCTCATCCCTAGTCTGGTCATGTGGAACATCCGGAAAGAACGAAATAGAAGGATATTTGACTCCAAGAAGAAGTCGTCTCAGGAAGTATGGACCAACATCATCCTTAACCTCCAAGAAACTCTCTCCCTCAAAGCATGGAGTCGTTCTGATTTTCCCACTCTCCCCTCTGAAAAAATCCATCTTTGCGAATTGGAATAATCTTCTCTGCCTCGCTCCCTTCCCTCCCGCACCCATGCAGCCTCCTCCTCTAGCTCAAAACTTTGGAGCAAGCCCCTTCCTGCCTTCTTCAAGCTTAATTTTGATGACACTTCTAAAGGAAATCCTGGTCTAACCGGATTTGGAGGAGCAATTCGCGATGAGAAAGGAGACATCAGATTCCTTGTCATGGGCTCTATCGGTCATGATACCAACAATGCTGCGGAACTCACTGATGTTCTGGAAGGCCTCAACTGTTCCAACAAACATCACCTACTGCCGCTCATCATAGAAGGAGACTCCAAGATCATCTTCTCCTTAGCTAGTCATCTTCATAATGGGGCCAGAGCAAAAAAACTCTCCACCAGTTGGAGACTTGCCTAGAAGCTTTAGGAACTTGCCACTGCCATCATGACCGCCAGCTCTATCTCCTTCCAACATGTCAAGAGAAAGGCCAATGCACTTGCAGACTATCTAGCTAATGAAGGGGTAAATTGCAACACTGCCTACTTTTAAGATACTCTCATTGCTACCACCTCCAGAACCATTTCTCTTCAATGCCAAACTTTGGCCAATATGGACACCAACCCCCGAGATGCGGGTGAAATCAGAGGACATGGCATAATGCATATGGGTGAGAGCGTCGCTGGCTCCCACGCACCCCTCCCTTGTGGCACTAGATGCCACGTTCCTACCCCACCTATCAACACCTAGCTCACTGGAGGCGCTCATGCTACCGTGGAGGCCCTTCATAACTATGAAGCGATGTCAAGTCTCCAACCTCATTAACTCCTCGTCCGTTAACATACTTTCATGCATCTTATCCAGCACCAGCCTATGGACCTTCAGCATGTGAGTCTCTACCAAATTGCTAGCTGGACTCACCATCTCCCCCTCAAACTCTGGTCTCGACCCTCATTGTCCTGCATCTCTGCTCGTTGTGTTCTGCTCCTCTGCTCTCATCACTATGTACCTGTTTTTCTTTGCATCTCTCACATCATGGGAAGACCCAAAGGCTCCAACTCTGGAAATAAGAAGGAAACCAAGAAAAGTAAATAGGGCAAGACGGGATACAAAGCAACAATCTCCACCCCTATTCATTTTTTAATCGATAATTGGGAATCCCATCTCATTGCAGACATGATCAACAACAGAGACCCAGCTCAGCACTGGGATCATTATTGGTTGATGAAGAATATGTTGGGGGAGTTAATGGAGGACATGCTTGCAAATTGTGCCTCTGACAGGCTTGTAACTCAGTCTCTCAGCGCCTCTTTTCCAAATATGGATGCCATTCTGCATACTCTGGAGAGTGCTTTTGGCTGGGATTCATATGCACTAGTGCGCCACCTCTGCTGTGATCTTGGTCCTAGAAGTACTGCTCGGAGATCCTCTCCTTCACCTTCTGTAGCCAGATATGAAATTTTTTGGCCCTCGACTCCCACCTTCGGCACCCAGGCCACCTCTCCTGGCTCCACCCATGGTTTCGGTACTCTAGCCACATCCCTTGGTTTTGGATCTCTTACCAATGCATGGAGCTGCAAGGTCACTCCTCCTGACAACCTCGCCTCGTCTTCCGGTATGGCCAAACCTCCGGGACTCTTGGTATCCTCTCCTGGAAAGGCTCAGAATTTCTCTGCTAGGTTCAACACGGTTAAGCTTCGTAGCACTACTCAAAAGGGAAAGGACCATCCCCACCTGTCCTTCCCCATCCCCTCCACTCCCAGGCCAATTCTCACCAAACGCACAAGGAATGAACCTGATGCTGACTTCTCTACATTCAGAAAGACATCCCCCCTTCCCATCAAGCTTCCTGTCTGCGAAGTTCAGGCCTCTATGAGGAGCTCCCCTGTTAAAAGAACTATTCCAAGATGAGGATGACAACATTTGCTACAACTGCCCCATTCTCGAAGAAATTCCCTCTGATGCTGAGGCACCCAATACGTCTGGTTAACAAGGTTCTTTGTTGGTCTCATATATGTTGTTTTTGGCATTTTGTTGACCATCAGACAATTTGTTTGTATTCATCCTTCATGGCTTCAATGTCGCACCCTAATATCGGGGTTTTTTTATCCCTCTCAGTCTGTATGGACTTAACTTTGATGTTTATGGTTCTCATAGGTGGATTCTTTCAAGACCACCTTAGTCTATATTCTCTACTATAATTTTACTACTTTCAGCTTAATAGAACTTGCATATATTACAAGAAAAAAAATCTCATGAGCTTCAATGTGAAACTAAGTGTTGGACATCCCTTAAATTCCTAGGAGCTTCATGACTTTCTCTTAGAATTCCTTGGTTTCACCAACATTAGATCTTAGTTCCAAAATCTTTGCTCCAGCACTAACCTTTCTAAGGTTATAGCTTCTAAAAACTCTAGTGAAATTGGGGCACTCCTCTTTAATATTTTTGAGCATAGGAATAGTATTTTAAAGCAAATTCAATAATCTCTATATTGTATTTTATTTTAAGGTTTGATCTAGACCAAATTTTGTCTTAGTGTGTCACGTCCGCTTCCATCAATCTCGCTTAAGGGAAGGAACATGATAGTAAATTTGGGCTTCCAAATTTCACCCCAATATTCATTTTATGAATTCATAACCAATAGAAAATGTGTGCGCATATGCATAATCCAAATAAACAATGGAATTTAACTCTGGTACACACATCTAACATGCATTTATCATCATAATCATAACAAGATTCAATTAAAGACATAGAATAATTAATACAATAGAATACTTATCTTGATATGAAGCTATCCCGAGCAACTAGCTTTGCAACTGCAACGTTCCACTCAACCATAGACCAACTATACTCATCAATATTTCAGCATAGTTACCACCCCCAAGCTCAGCATGATTTACACAAGGAAAAGGGAACAACAAAACTCACACATAGCCAAGTATATACCACAACTCAACCAAGCCAGTCCAGAGCTAGGTTTATTAGGCTGTCAAGGCAGTAGAAAAGAAGGAATTGCTAAGCTAGTGAGATCAACCACAGATTTATTAGTACCTCTACCATATTTATCTAGCTTGGCACCCACAATACCTACAAACCCAACACAAGGAAGTATCCCATTCATTGCTCCAAAGTGCCTTAGGTCATACCTTCCCTTCTAGTGCTCTTCAGGGTGTGCATAGAAAAGTAGCCAAAGCCCTATCATCTTTTGGTGAGGTTACACCTTTCACTAGGTTTTTCAAGCCAATTTCAAATACCTGTCTACTCATGGTTTCTTACACACAAGTTCAAGTCAAAACAAGGGATACATATGCCCAAATCATAGAAAATCTCCCACACACAACAATGCTCAATTGTTGGGTGTAGAAAAATGAATTTTTGAGAGGGGAAATCAACCATTGAGAAACAAAACAGGTTTCCAACAGGTATATAGGAATTCAAATGAAAAAAAAACGGCCTCTATGGACCCTCAACTCAAAATTCACTTCCTCCCAATCATTCTACCACACCAAAAACATGTTTCCCAACTAGAAAAAATGAAGGAAAACTCATAAATGTTGTGGAGAAAAACATCGAGCAAGCAATAGGGACATGAGAGAGAAAAACCCCTTAATGAATGATAGATTGGGAAGCAAATTGGTGGGTATTTTCTTTCCCAGGAATAAAAATGTACATTTTTCCAAAATGATGCCTTTCCCATACATGAATTTTGGACAACCATACTCTCAATTTCCCAAAACAATAACTACCTCAACTACCTCTTGGAAGAATTAAATGTTTGGGTGCAAAAGTCAACATGGTTATTTAATGATTCATGGGTTCCCACATTGACACTTTCTTGATATTATTGGCTTCAAGGGTTTAAGTATTTCCCCCTATTCCTTGTTGTGACATGTCTAATTAGACAAAAATTTCATAAAATAAATTTTTTTTGATAAGATAACAATTAACGAAATCCTATGTTTGATTAAGCCTGTTTTATGCTTATAATATTTTCCAGGTCACCGACTATCATACAGATGTTTTAATTTTATGTCAAGGAAGTCCTATGAAGCCTCCAGGGCTTAGTTAGCTTGAGAAGCTAACACTAAACTTGGTACTCTGAACAGATCTATTGTAAGTGAGGACTTAAGGGATCAAGTCATACTTTTGGTAAGAAAACTTCTTGTCGATCTCTGGTTTTCACTTTACATTGTTTTTAGTCTAACTTCTGCTCCTACGTTTCCTTTACTTAGACATGCTTAAGAGGTACTATAGTTATTTTTCCACGTTTGAGAATCATACCTCTAGTATTGCACTGCCCAAGTTCATTATTCAATGTTATAACTATTTCATTATCCAGGGTTACATATATATAACATTATTCAAAGTTTATATATATCATATCCCTATCCAAATATTGTATATATATAGAGTACTATCCCAAGTTTATTATATATATATATATATATATATATATATATATTACTATCCACTTTTATATACCTTTCACTATTTATGTAAGGTTGTTACATTTATACTGTTATCCAAATTTTATATACATAGTATTTGTTATTATTCGCAGGTGGACCTTGGAATGCATCATTACCCTTAGTTGCGACTCCTAAGGGATAAGTATTATGATACCCTTAGCAACCAACCTAGCTGGTCCTTCGATGAAATGATTTATGTGCACACACCACTAGGCATTAACTCTTAACTTTAAAATATCTACAGGGACAATAGTACAAGTAAATAATGTGTGATTGCAAGGTTCGATGGTTAGGGTCAAATGATTAGATTCTGAAAAAGATTTGGCAAGTTTCAATTAAGGATTTTTAAAGAAAAGGTTTACACCTGGCTTCTAGGTAATTGTGAAACCCTAACCTTGCTGTATGTTGCTTGGTATCTCGACTTGGGTCAAATGACAAAAGTTTGTTTCTAGGTTCGGCTCTGGTGTCTGGCCTCGGCCCTTGGCTCTTGGATTTGGCCCCTGGTTCAGACCTCAATCCTTGTTGATACTATCCAGAGGAGAGTCCAGAGTATAGGCAGCCCAAAGGTGGCATCCTTTGTCTCTTTACACAGGTAAGAGAAACGCCAAGACTCTTGTTGTTTAAATTTACTCCAACTAATAGTTAACTCAATGATTTGTTTTAACCCCATTCTTGTTTTGTTTGAGTGATAGAGGAGCAGCCAACTCGGAGCCTGGACCGGCATGATGGGCGGCGGTCCTTACTGGTAAGCCTCATTTCCTCCATACGAGCTCCTCGACGTACCTTGAATTAGCTTGAAAAGTAGATTTGATGTTACTACTTCGCAATGAAGTAAGGTATCGAGGTGGTATTTCTATAGATTTTTGTGTAAATTGTTTGGTGCATCCCTTAGGGTTACGCTTGGCTTCAATTCTGGTACTGTGTACAAGTTTTGAGCTCTGTAAAATTTTTAATGGGTAATCTTCATAGTAGACTGTGTATAAATGCAATTTAATTGTAGTAGTCTTTCACATGTTAATTTTATTGCCTTTACCGTGGCTTTCTCATGGATAAAAAGGGGATGACTATAATATCTGTCATACAACACAATATGTTTAAGGTTGATAATCCGATTATGTATTCAAGAATGCATGTTAAGTCTTGGTTTGGATTTTGTAATGGAATACTGTTGAATAATTCATGGAGGCTGTATCCAACCATGCGATTCTTTTATTGATCTGTATTTTAATAATAGGGTTTGAAATGTTGAGTCTTACTTGTTTAATATTTATGCCATGCCTCGGCTCTGCTGGATGCATTAGTAAACTGTGCAGGGTCTCGGATAGGAGATTTGTCCTGACCCTGTAACCAGTCACACTCTCGGGCATTTGATTAAGTATCAATCTAGGGTTATATTTTAATGGAACCTGACGGGGTTTATGGTTTTACTAAGGCCGTAACCTTGTCTGCGAGTTCTGATACGTTTTCTTAAATTCTTTGGGTTGTACAAAAATTAGGGAAAAGGAAACCTTGACGAAGCTGCAGATGAGTTAACACGAATGTATGTTATGTTTGTTGGATTGTATGCTTAGCGTAGAAGGTCTGAGCAGCGACTGCGTGCCTAGGGTTTACATAGTGAAAGTAAATATTGTAGATCTGTAAAGGTTTAATAAGGTTGTAGTGTTTATAAGAATATAATAGTATATGTGTTTATATAATATATATACACTACAGAGCATTTTCCTTCTTATTCTTTTAATTATGTTCTAATTAATATATAACTATATATATGATAGGTTAACACTATAAGGTAGATTTGTTCGATGCTTTGGATTTGCAGAGATAGTAGTTTAGCAGTACTGTTTAGCCATTGATCAAATGCTTTATGCTTTATTTCTGAGTTCTGGTTTATATGTATGTAGACAAAATGATAATGTAATAATTTGTAAAGGTTCAGTTCTGCCCTAGCTTTATAAAAGAAAAGACGTTGTTGCTATCAAAAGATCGTGAAGATTTTAATATGATAACTAGTTCTGTACAGTAAATTAAAAAAATGTTAAGAAGCCTCTTCCCAAGGATAATTTTAGGGGCAAAATTTAGCCCATGGGCTATTTTTCCATGTTTTTTTCCAAAAACAAATTCTCCAATTTGCATTTCTTGAAGTCCCATTTCACCCAATTTTGATGGGGTAAACTTTTTTCACTCTAAAAATTGTCAAATTATTATATAAACTATATTAAATCCTTATAAATTGAAATAATTTTATAAAAATATCACCAAGTATTTTATAGTTGACATTTTAAGAATTAGTAAGATTCGCCAAGGTTTATATACTTTTAAATAAGTATGGCCCCTTATAATTATCCCTTCCTCTTCCTGTATAAACTTGGAATAAAATAAATAGCATTTTTACCATCAATCTGGATATCATTCATTCTATTTTAACTCCCGCCTTCTGTACTAGAGTACACCTCCTTTGGAGGGCAGGAAAAATACAGAGGGTAATTTATTTATTCAGATATCATTCATTCAAATTTAGAAATTAATTAGATCTTAATAATAAAAACTTAACAAAGGTAGTTTAAGGAGTAAGAAACATAGATAGAACCTGGAAATGAAGAAGTGGACAAACATCCACAGGTGATTGTTCCTCCTAACATGCTCCTTGAAATAGTCAGATTGAATGCTTCAGGACCCCTGAGCCCGTTCACTAAACCACCAGGACCAAGATTCTGGATAGGAGTAGGATACTATCACTTTCAAAACTCAGCAATCAAGAAGACCTGCAACTTTACTTTCTCTGCACTCAGCAGTTGGGACAGTATCACTCTGAAAATCATTAGCTAGAAACCCCTCATTAGATTTCCTTGTGTGCTCAAACTGCAATAGTTTTCCATCCAACACAAGGGAAGAAAAAAAAGTGTGAGTCTCCTTCTCTATTCAATGGCTTAAGTAGATTTTTCCTAGGTCTTTTGTTAGTTATAGCATTTATTGAGCCACTTCCTCAGTTCCTCCACCTTTGGGGAATCATGACCATAATTATAGGGTAGTTGCCTCATGCATCGGCTAGTAAGTGATTTTAGATGCTGCCACTTGTATCCTTGTCTCCTAACCAGTTTCATTCCTCCAAGTGGCTCAATGAACACTCTTCAATAGTCCCCTTTGGATGAGTGTCTCCACTTTTAATTTATTAAATAAATAAAAATAGTTAATTAAAGTCATCCTTGACCACCTTTGTCATAAAAACAAAACTTTACAATAAAATTAAAACAATGTTTTCTCATAATAAAATGTTTTTAGTTCTAGGGATGTTACAAACACCCCCTCTTAAGCTCAACATCATCCTCGATGTTTCTTAAGTGTCATATGAGTCCTCCTGGAACATAATTGGATATGTTGCCTACATATGACTCTCCAATTCCTAGGTTGCTTCATCTGGACTAAGATGCTTCCATTGCACCTTTACCTATCCAATGGTGCGATTCCGAAGTGAAATTTTCCTCATTTTGAGGATACAGTCCGATTCCACCTGAAAAATATCCTTCAGGTTCCACCTGTATATCATCTCAGTCAATCACATGAGTAGCATCATGTATATACTTTTTTTGAAAAGAAATATGAAACATGTTATGTACTTTAAGGTTAGGTGGCAAGGCCAACTGATAAGATATTGGTCCGATCCTTGACAATATATTGAATAGTCCACAATACCTGGGTCCCAACTTGGCACAACTCCCTAGCTTAAAGGAGATTTTTCGGGGTTTTACCTTTATAAAAACATGCTCACCAACTTGAAACTCCTGTTGAGTTCTTTTAAGGTCCGCATGGCTTTTATGCCTATCTTGCGCAATTTTTAAATTGCTATGTACTTGTTTCACTGTTAGTTCCATTTCCTTTATAAATTTTGGTCTTAACATTAGTCTGTCAACCGGGTTGCTCCATGAAATAGGAGTGTTACATTTACGACCATACATTATTTCAAAAGGACTCATTTTGGCTGAATCCTAATAGTGATTATTATAAGCAAATTCAACAAGATGTAGATATTCTTCCCACTTCTTTGGTTGGTCTCTAACATACATTCTAAGCATATATTCTAATACTTGGTTTACTCTTTCAGTCTGCCCATCCGTTTGCGGATGATAGGCTATACTGAAATTGATTTTAGTATCTAGAATTTTAAACAATGATCTCCAAAAATTTCGAGTAAACTTAGAGTCTCAGTCAAAAATTGTTACCTTGGGTATCCCTTGCAATCGAAACATTTCCCTCATAAAAATAGAAACAATATTTGCAACTTTATAGGTAGTCTTAACTGGTATAAAATGAGTTACTTTGTAAGCTTGTCTACCACTACCATCACATAATCATTTTGTTTTTGATTTTTTGGTAAAGCTGTTATAAAGTCAATAATAATAAATTCCCATTTCCAATATGGGATTGGTAATGGCTGTAGCAAACTGGCTGGATGTCGATGTGCAAATTTAACTTGCTAGCACGATCGATACATCTAGCTATAAATTCTGCAACTTCATTTTTCATATTCGGCCAAAAATACTCTTTTCGCAACATTGTTATATTTTTTGGATAACCTGGATGTCCATAATAGGGACTTTTATGTACTTCATTTAGAATTAATAATTTAATTGCTAGTACGTTTGGGACATACAATCTGTCCTTATATAGAATTAATCCATTTTCATTCAAACTGTAATTTGAAATTACATTTTCAGGTTCATTTTCTGCAATTTTCGCATACAATTTTCTGATAATTCTTATCAAATTTAATCCCTTCCTTAAACTGATTTTCTAAATCGGTTTTATAAGTGCTTACTGTTTCCATAAAAATTTAATTTGGCATTCCTGCTTAATGCATCTGCAACTTTATTTTCTTTACCCTTTATATGATGGATCTCGAAATTGGATTTGCTAAGGAAAGCTAACCACCTAGCTTTCCTAACGTTCATATTTTGTTGATCTAGTAGATATTTTAGACCCTTATTATCTATAATCAAAATAAAATTTCTACCGATTAGATGATGGTGCCACATTTTCAGAGCGTGAATCACGATAGCCAATTCTAAATCATAGGTAGCATAGTTTTGTTCGTGAATTTTCAGTTTCCTTGACTCAAAGGATATTGCATGTCCTTCTTGAGTTAAGACTCCACCAAGGCCCTTGTTGCATGCATCAATGCATACAACAAAGTCCTTGTTAGGGTCTGCAATTTTTAAGATTGGTGCAGTAGTTAATAATTCTTTTAACTTTTAAAAGCTTTCTTCGCACTTCTGATCCCACACAAACTTCTTTCCTTTTCTTTGTAACGAGGTTATGGGGTGTGCGATTCTTGAGAATCCCTCGATAAAATTCCCGTAGTAACCAGTAATTCCCATGAATGAAAGCACATCAATTATGTCTTTGGGAACAGGCCATTCATTAATTTCTTTATCTTGTCCGGGTCAACCGCGATTCCATCCTTGGAAATCATGTGACCTAGATTTTGTATTTTATCTTTATAGAACTCACACCTACCGAATTTAGCATAAAGTTGGTGTTATATTAAGACTTGCAAGATTATTCTTAGGTGTTCATCATGCTCCTCTTTAGTCTTGGAGTAGACTAAAATGTTGTCAAGGAACACAATTACAAATTTGTCCAAATATTTATGCAAAACATTATTCATTAAACACATGAAGACTGTCGGAGTGTTTGTTAGCTCAAAGGGCATAACCACAAATTCATAGTGCCCATAGCGGGTTCTAAATACAGTCTTCCAAATCTTAAGTCATTTTTTGAAAATATCGACACTCCGTGCACTTGATCAAAAAGATCATCAATGCGGGGTAATGGATATCGGTTTTTAATTGTCATCTTATTTAGCTGACGGTAGTCGATGCATAAATGCAACGTACCGTCCTTCTTTTCAACAAAGATTATAGGTGCTCCCCAAGGGGACACACTGGGGATGATATAATTTTTATCTCTTAATTCTTTTAATTGCAACTTAAGTTCATTAAGCTCCAAGATATTCATCTTGTAAGGAGCCTTGGAGTTAGGTACCGCACCGGGTACTAATTTGATAGTGAAATCCAGATCTCTTTTTGGAGGCAATCCTAGAATTTCTTCCGGGAATATGTACGAAAAATGTTTCAGGATTCGTATGTCTTCCAGTTTGATTTTATCTTCTTTAGTCATTTCTTCATCATTGATTACATTCACAGCAAACATATTACATCCTTTTTGTACAACTATTTTTAATTAAAGTGCAAAAATTGTTCTAACAGAAACCTTTCTAGGTATCCCTTTTATCAAGACCGTCTTCGCTTCACAATTTAAACAAGTAAAAGTATTTTTAAAACAATTTAGTACTACTTTATGTCTTTCTAGACAATCCATACCAATCGGAATATCATACGATCCTAGAGGTAATACGTTCAGTTTTACTTGGGTCTTAAACTGACCCATAAATAGTTCACAACCATTTACAAAATTAATTACCTTCCTTTTAGTTCCTGTAGCTAGCTGGACTAACCAAGATTTTGAAACTTTTTCCACATGTAATTGAAATTTCTCTACTATAGCAGGTGAAATATAACTTAAACTGGCACCTGGGTCAATCAAAATAGAAATAGGTTTATCTGATATCATACCTTCTACTTCGATCATTGATGTTTGATGATCAAC
Organism: Larix kaempferi; assembly: GCA_027924585.1. Taxonomy (NCBI): domain Eukaryota; kingdom Viridiplantae; phylum Streptophyta; class Pinopsida; order Pinales; family Pinaceae; genus Larix; species Larix kaempferi. Next base: position 6,303,552 of record BSBM01000106.1, read on the forward strand.
CTATCGGTTTTCCAAAGTTGCGTTGATTTTGTGCATCTCGTTAGCTAAGTCACCAATGGTCGGCTCCTCCTGCACTGTGTGTACATTGCTGGAATTTATCCTTCTATTAGGACAATTGGTCGCATAATGAGGCCCTTGGAACTCCCATCATTTTACCGGTGGTCTTTGTTCAGCAGGTTTTACCGGTGTATTAGTAATTTATTTATTCTTAATTGCTGGAGTATTTTGTTGAACGTTATGTTTTGTATTTAAAAAATTCTGTTGTGAATTAGGCCTAGTTGCTGGGAATTTCTGTGAGGCATTTCCTCTGAAATCTAACTTCTGGTAGTTAGAATTATTTCAAGAATTTCCAAATTTTCTGATTATTATTAAAAAAATTCCTTCGCTGTTCATAATAATTAGTCTTTTTATCTTTCCAATTTGACACTTTTTCTCTTTTCTTATCTTGTTCATAACAAAAGTTTTCCTTCCTGATCACTTCCTCCAGAGTTTTAGTATTATCATACTCAATTCTATCTTTAATGTGATAAGGAAAAAAATTTAGAAACCTTCGTATCTTAGGCTTCTCGTCAACGATATTAGTACATATCATAATAAACTAATAAACTTTTTGCTTAGTTTTTTCATGTTTATTGAACCCAATTTTAAGTCATAAATTTCTTTAGCCTTCTCCTCAAAATATTGTTTGGACATAAAATTCTTTTTAAAATATCTTTTAAATGTGCTCCAAGTTACATTCTTCTCCTTGATGCTTTTTACTCTTTTAATATCTTACCACTAGATATCCGCTTTTCCAATCAAGTTATAAATGGCCATCTTAGCTTTTAGTTTGTCAGAGTAATTATAAATATGAAAGTACTTCTTCATCCCTGACAGCCATGCTTCGACTTCTTCCCCCTTCTTGACTTCACCATTAAACGTTGGGGGTTTTATCTTTTTAAAGTCACTAGAAATCTCCTCATAAGGTTTATAACTTCTCTTTTTACGTCTATTATCATTATCACTACTGTCACTAGAATTTTTATATTTTCTTCTTCTTGGATTAAATTCATTGTCTGAAGAGGAAAAACTCTCTTCATCCGACGCTATCATTTTTCTGTCCTTATGTTTAGATATTTTATCCTTTGTCTCTAATTTAGGTCCCCTTTTATGTTCTTGTTCCTCGTTATTTATTTTTCTTTATAATAGTTGGTTAAGTTCCTCTTACATTTTTAAAATTTTATTGTTTTCTACTTTTACTTGTATTTCAACTCTTAATTCTCTCACATATTTTTACAGTTCGATTGGATTATCGTTATTTAACTCTACCTAGATAATATCATCATTCAGAAATCCTGGTTCTTGGCCATGATGTGGTTCAATCTCAGCACATGTGTCTGCTGCTTCCATTTTCTGTAAAAAAAAATTTGAATATGTTGTTGAGAAATTTTTTTTTTTAAACAAAGTTAGAAATTTTATTTTCAGTTTTCATCTGGATGTGCAAGTTGAACCTTTTTCTAGGCCTAGTGTTAGAACTTGCACTCTGATACCACTTGTGACACCTCCAATTAGACAAAAATTTCATAAAATATTTTTTTTTTAATAAGATATAACAATTAAGGAGATCCTATATTTGATTAAGCCTGTTTTATGCTTATAAGATTTTCTAGGTCACCGACTATCGTACAAATGTTTTAATTTTATGTCAAGGAAGTCCTATAAAGCCTCTGGGGATTACTTAGCTTGAGAAGCTAACGTTGAACTTGGTACTCTGAACATATTTATCGTAAGTAAGGACTTAAGGGACCAAGTCATACTTCTGGTAAGAAAATTTCTTGTCGATCTCTGGTTTTCACTTTACATTGTTTTCAGTTTAACTTCTGCTCCTACGTTTGATTTACTTAGACATGGTTAAGAGGTACTATAGTTATTTTCCTCATTTAAGAATCATACCTATAGTATTGCACTGCCCAAGTTCATTATTCAATGTTATAAGTATTTCATTATCGAGGGTTACATATATATAACATTATTCAAAGTTTATATATATCATATCCCTATCCAAAGATTGTATATATATAGATTACTATCCCAATTTTATTATATATATATATATATATATATATATATATATATTACTATCCACTTTTATATACCTTTCACTATTTATGTAAGGTTGTTACATTTATATTGTTATCCAAATTTTATATGTAGTATTTGTTATTATTCGTAGGTGGACCTTGGAATGCATGGTTACCCTGAGTTGTGACTCATAAGGGATAAGTATTATGATACCCTTAGCAACCAACCTAACTGGTCCTTCGATGAAGTGGTTTATGTGCAAACACCACTAGGAATTAACTCTTGACTTTAAAAGATCTACGGGGACAATAGTACAAGTAAATAATGTGTGATTGCAAGGTTCGATGGTAAGGGTCGAATGATTAGATTCTGAAAAATATTTGGCAGGTTTCTGTTAGGATATTCCTATACTCCATCCTAGTCCTAGCAGCATTTTCATTATTTTCATTTTCATTCATGCATGCACTTTTAGGGTTTGAATGCATTATTTAGGTTTGCATGTATCCCAGTCCTCATTCCAGCACCTAGCCCTCAGTTATCCAACTCCCAGGAGCTTCTCTCAGATCAGTTTTAGCCCTCCTAGTACTTAGTGCGCCCCTTCATGCAATTGCATGCATCTCATGCACCCTCTCTCACCTACCACTCAGTTGCACTTCAGTTAATTGAGTTATCATCAGTTCTTTCCTTTATTTAAGGCTAGATTGACTCTCAACTGAGTGTATCACTCCGATGGATCTCCAGTGAGAATAGACTACCCATTTTGACTCTAGTTAGCTCCTCATGCACCCTCCATTGAGCCTCCATTCAGTTACACTCAGTTACACCTACCACACTCAATTAGACTCAGTTTGACTAATGGTTGACAGTTACTTGAGCATTGATGACTCCACTGATGATGAGATAGACTACTAGTTGCGCTCTGATGACACTCTAGTGATCCTTTGATCACTCCATGAAGGCTAATTCGAATTGCCACCTTAGGCATTCGAATCTTCATGCATTGTACTATTTATTTGTCCATATTGTGATTAATTAATTAGTGTGTGTGAAGTATTTTTGCTTCTATCCAAGTTCTACTGTATTATTATTCTATTGCTCATTATACTGCATTGACCACTCTTCTTCTATTTTCTTTCTTAATCAATTACTTTCTTGTGAGGTATACATCATCTCTTAGATCTGTTGTGAGGATTTTCACATGGTATCAAATCATGTTGAGAGTATTGTTTATCTCCATTCCTGAGAGTTTTTTGTAGGTTATTACCAAGCTTTTGAGTGCAGCAGTTGCAACAGTTTTTGCATTTTTGCAGCAGTAGCAGTTGCAGACATTTCTATTGTTTTTGCAGGTCTTTTACAGCTTCTATGTATTCATCAGGAATTACCCCTCTTTCTCCATTCAACTATGATTAATGGAAACCACCAATGATAGCACATTTGAAGAGACATGGTATCTTTGATTATTGTTTTGAAAGAGAGCTCGAATCCGTTGAATAAGAGTATGAATGGTTAAATGAAGGAGAAATACCTTGTGCAGCCATGATGTATTCTATGTCTCGATGCATGTTATATCACCTCCCTAATTTTTCATCTCCAAAAGATATATGGGCCTACCTGGATGAAAGATTTGGCAAACAGAATGAAGGGATTCGTCCAAACCCCTTCGAGAGCAAGCAAAGTGATGCATTCGCCCTCCTTGATGATATCATTGATCATGAACCAGTATCAAACATATCTCATATTGAAGTTGTCCATAAAGAATAAGAACTTGCATATTCTACACTCATGCTCCAAATTTCTTCTCTTTTTGCGCTAGCTCACACTCTAGATATTGCAGAAGGTCATAAATCCTCTCTTGCACCAGAGTTTGTTGGTTTTCATCATGATCAGATGATTATTTCGAAGTTAAAATCATCTATTGGAGGTAATGCATTCGCTCTCCTCAAGCAATCACCTCTTATTTACTACTATATGATCATTATTCCATGCTTTCAGAAGGTTATTGAAGAATATGGCCATTTCCATTTGCTTGGGATAATTTCTCATGCACATCATGGTTTTGATCTCACCCCTGCTGGTTCAAAGGAGATCTCAAGAAACCATGGCCATTCGCTTGGGACAATTTCTCATGGATTTACTGGTTTTGATCTCACCTCTTATGGTTCAAAGGAGATCTCAAGAAACCATGATTCAAGTATTGGATCTAATTTGGATTCTAAGCAATCACTACTTGGGATAATTTCTCATGCATATGATAGTTTTGATCTCACCCCTGTTGGTTCAAAGGAGATCTCAAGAAACTATTCTTCAAGTATTAAATCTGATTTGGATTTTAAGCAATCATTATTATTTGATGGTTCTTTTTGGAATAATCTCACCCATGATGGTTTGAAGGAGAAGAGAAAAGACTATCTGCACATTCATAGATTTGATCCTACCTCAGTTGATTCGAATCACAGGTTTAAGGATCATCCTCATACTTTTGGATTTGTTCTCATCACATTCGATCTGAATAACAAGTACAAGCACATGCTTTTTGAGCATGATCCACTTCTTCCCAAGAAAAAGATACCTCCAGACATATGACCAAGCATCAGACCTGCTTGAGTTTGGAGCATTTATTTTTGTGTGTGCCTTACAGTCTATTTTGAGGGGGGGTATTTTTCCCATGAGGTTCTCCCCATTTCCTCGGTTTATTGACTGTTATTATTCATTGTATTGGGTGACCTTTGGTCTTAGTTACCAGGGCCCAGGATGGATTAAGGGGGGGTGTTAGGATATTCCTATACTCCATCCTAGTCCTAGCAGCATTTTCATTATTTGAATTTTCAGTCATGCATGCACTTTTAGGGTTTGCATGCATTATTTAGGGTTTGCATGCATCCCAATCATCAGTCCAGCACCTAGCCCTCAGTTAGCCAGCCCCTGGGAGCTTCTCTCAGATCAGTTTTATCCCTCCTAGTGCTTAGTGCACCCATTCATGCAATTGCATGCATCTCATGCGCCCTCTCTCACCTACCACTCAGTTGCACTTCAGTTAATTGAGTTATCAGCAGTTCCTTCCTTGATTTAAGGATATACTGAATCTCAAATGACTGTATCACTCCGATGGATCTCCAGTGAGAATCGATTTCCCATTTTGACTCCAGTTAGCTCCTCATGCGCCCTCCACTAAGCCTCCTTCATTCAGTTACACCTACCACACTCAGTTACACTCAGTTTGACTGATGGTTGACAGTTACTTGAGCATTGATGACTCCATTGATGATGAGATATACTACTAGTTGTGCTCTGATGACACTCCAGTGATCCTTTGATCACTCCATGAAGGCTAATTCGAATTGCCCCCTTAGGCATTCGAATCCTCATGCATTGTACTATTTATTTGTCCATATTGTGATTAATTAATTAGTGTGTGTGAAGTATTTTTTCTTCTATACGAGTTCTACTGTATTATTATTCTGTTGCTCATTATACTGCATTGACCACTCTTCTTCTATTTACTTGCTTAATCAATTACTTTCTTGTGAGGTATACATCATCTCTTAGATCTGCTGTGAGGATTTTCACAGTTTCAATTAAGGATTTTTAATGAAAAGGTTTACACCTCGCTTCTAGGTAACTATGAAAAACTAACCTTGCTTTACGTTGCTTGGCATTACGACTTGGGTCAAATGACAAAAGTTTGTTTCATAGGTTTGGCTCTTGTGTCTGGCCTCGGCCCTCAGCCCCCAGCCCTCGGCTCTTGTCTTTGGCTCCTGGTTCAGACCTCAATCCTCATTGATACTATCCAGAGGAGAGTCTGGAGTATAAGCATCCCAAAGGTGGCAGCCTTTGTCGCTTTACACAGGTAAGAGAAACACCAAGACTCTTGTTGTTTAAAGTTACTCCAACTGATAGTTAACTCAATGATTTGTTTTAAACCCATTCTTGGTTCGTTTGAATGACAGAGGAACAATGAACTCAGAGCCCGGACTAGCATGCTGGGTGGCGGTCCTTAATGGTAAGCCACGATTTCTCCATACAAGCTCCTCGACGTAGACTGTGTATAAATGCAAATTAATTGTATCAGTCTTTCGCAAGTTAATTTTATTGCCTTTACCATGGCTTTCTCATGGATAAAAAGGGGATGACTGTAATATCCGTCATACGACATATTTTGTTTAAGGTTGATAATCTGATTCTGTATTCAAGAATGCATTTTAAGTCTCGGTTTGGATTTTTTAACGGAATACTATTGAATAATTCATGGAGGCCATAGCCAACCATGCAATTCTTTTATTGATCTGTATTTTAATAATTGGGTTTGAAATATTGAGTTTTACATTTTTAGAGTTATGCCACTCCTCGGCTCGTCTAGATGCATTAGTAAACTACGCAGGGTCTCGGATATGAGATTTGTCCCGACCTTGTAACCAGTAATAGTCTCAAGCATTTGATTAAGTATCTTGATATAGGGTTATATTTTAATGGAACCCGGTGGCGTTTTTGGTTTTACTAAGGTCGTAACCTTGTCTGCGAGTTCTGATATGTTTTCTTAAATTCTTTGGGTTGTATAAATATTAGGGAAAATTAAACCTTGATGAAGTTGCAGATGAGTTAACACGAATGTATGTTACGTTTGTCGGCTTGTATTCTCAACGTAGAAGTTTTGATAAGCGACTATGCGCTTAGGGTTTACATACTGAAAGTAAATATTATAGCTCTGTAAAGGTTTAATGTTGTAGTGTTTACAAGAATCTAATAGTATATGTGTTTATATAATATATATACACTGCAAATCTTTTTCCTTCTTATTCTTTTAATTCTGTTCTAATTAATATATAACTATATATATGATAGGTTAACATTGTAAGGTAGATTTGTTCGATACTTTGGATTTGTAGAGATAGTAGTTTAGCAGTACCATTTAGCCATTGATCAAATGCTTTATGCTTTATGTATGAGTTGTGGTTTATATGTATGTAGACAAAATGATAATGTAATAATTTGTAAAGGTTCAGTTCTTCCCTAGCTTTATAAAAGAAAAGATGTTGTTACTATCAGAATATCATGAAGATTTTAATATGATAACTAGTTCTGTACAGTAAACAAAAAAAATGTTAAGAAACCTCTTCCTGTATAAACTAGGAATAACAAAGATAGAATTTTTACCATCAATATGGAAATCATTCATTCTTAATTAATTCCTGCCTTCTGTACTAGAGTACACCACCTTCGGGGGGAAGGAAAAGTACAGAGGGTAATTTATTTATTCAGATATCATTCATTCAAATTCAAAAATTAATTAGATCTTAATAATAAAAAATTAACAAAGAAAATTTAAGGAGGAGTAAGAAACATAGATAGAACTTGGAAATGAAGAAGTGGAAAAACATCCATAGGTGACTGTTCCTCCTAACCTTGTCCTTCAAACAACCAGTTTGAGTGCTTCAGGACCCCCGAGCCCATTCACTGAACCACCAGGACCAGATTCTGGATAGGAGTAGGATACTATCACTTGCAAAAATCAGTGGTCAAGAAGACTCGCAACTTTCCTTTCTCTACACTCAGCAGTTGGGACAGTCTCACTCTAAAAATCGTTAGCTAGAAACCCCTCATCGAATTTCCTTGTGTGCTCAAACCGCAATATTTTTCCAGCCAACACAAGGGAAGAAAAAAAAGTGTGGGCCTCCTGCTCTATTTGATGGATTAAGTAGATTTTTCCTAGGTCTTTGTTTAGTTATAGCATTTATTGAGCCACTTCCTCAGTTCCTCCACCTTTAAGGAATCATGACCATAATTATAGGGTAGTTTCCTCCTTCATCAGCTAGTAAGTGATTTCAGATGCTGCCACTTGTCTCCTTGTCTCATAACCAGTTTCATTCCTCCTAGTGGCTTAGTGAACACTCTTCAACAGTCCCCTTTGGACGAGTGTCTCCACTTTTAATCTATTAAATAAATAAAAATAGTTAATTATAGTCATCCTTGACCACCTCGGTAGATTTGTAAATAGTTAATTAAATAAAGAAAGTTACAAATGAGCTTCTCATAATCGATCAACTAAACAATGACCCTCCATGATCTTTAAGTAGAGATCATGGACCAATCGGGTGTTAATCCATAGATCAAGGTTAGGTTTGATCTAAGAGAAGTTGAGCCATCGGATCACTCTATGTCGGGGACATATCGTGACCGTCGGATTAAGTATTTACAAATGCATACTAATGCATACTAAAGAAACACACTATCCCTAATGGATATATTACACAAGTTGATCTTAACTAACTCCTAAGTGTCTAAATATCCTAACATCCCCCCTTAAGAACAACTTGGGATAGCATTGAAGGATTTACAAAAGTGACACTATTAGGAGAAGGAAGGAGGAATTAGAGCCTATCCCCCCTTAATGACAAGTTTCTGAAATCCTAACATAGATCGAAGTTTAGAAAACTTCACTTTTGTAAGATACTTGGTGAAGATGTCTGCAACTTGTTCATCTGTAGGGAAAAAGAGCACTTCAAGAACACGATCATGAACAAGATTTCTGATGAAGTGCATATGTAGCTCAATGTATTTGCTGCGTTGATGTAGAACTGGATCTTTGGTGAGCTTGATGGCACTTTGATTGTCGCACCAAAGTGGAGTAGGTTGCTGCTGCTTGAATCCAAACTCTGAAAGGATCTGTCGAAGCCATAAAGATTCCTAACTAGCATTAACTATTGCTCGATATTCTTCCTCTGCTGAAGAAAGAGCAAGAGCTTGTTGTTTCTTACAAGCCCGAGTAATAGGTCCAGATCCTAGACTGAAAACATAACCTGCAGTAGACTTTTGATCATCAGGATCGCCGACCCAATCTGAATCAGTGAAACCAACCAACAAAGGTTTCCTCCCTGTACTGTAATGAATCCTAAACTGAACTGTACCTCAAATATATCAAAGTATTCTTTTAGCTGCTTTCCATTGACTTTCATGAGGTGTCTGCATATAACGGGCAACATAACCAACGACAAAGGAAAGGTCAGGATGAGAATGAGTCAAGTATAAGAGACTACCAACAAGCTGATGATATACGGTGGCATCGACTTCAGGTGAAGTACAAGTGGCAGAAAGTTTGACTCCAGACTGGAAGGGAGAAGGGGCTGGTGTACAATCTTATATGTGAAAGTGACGAAGAAGGTCACAAGCATACTTAGACTGAGAAACAAAGATTCTTTCTTGGGTTTGCAGGACTTGGAGACCAAGAAAATAATGCAAATGTCCTAAGTATGACATTTCAAAATTTTGTTTAAGACTGGATTTCACATGGGTTATAAGTTTAGGGTCACTACCAGTAAGAATAAGGTCATCAACATATAGAATAAGTATGATGACATGGTGTCCTACTTTCTTGGTATAGACATTGGGGTCAGAATGGCATCTAGAAAAACCAGTGTTAAGGATAAAGTTATCCATTTTGGCATACCAAGCTCTAGGAGATTGCTTAAGGCCATATAAGGATTTCTTAAGGCGACAGACAAGGCTAGAGTTATTCTGAACATAGCCAGAAGGTTGTTCCATGTAAATTTCCTCCTGTAAATCACCATGTAAGAAGGCAGACTTGACATCCATTTGATGGACTTCCCAGTTGTGTAAGGCTGCAAGGGAAAGAACAACGCGGATGGAGTTCATTTTTGCGACAGGAGCAAAGGTTTCATTGTAGTTAATCCCTTCAACTTAGGAAAAACATTTGGCAACTAACCTTGCCTTAAGTCTTTCTACACTTCCATCTAATGCACAATTAGTTCTGTAGACCCATTTACATCTCAAAAGTTTTCTTCCTTTTGGAAGAGGTACAAGATCCCAAGTATCATTCGCCATTAAGGAACGATATTCTTCATCCATGGCTGCATCCCAATCTAGATTTCCTGAAGGTTCTGCAAAAGTTTCTGGATCATGATTCTCGGAAACTTGAGCCAAAAGAGAAGAGGCTCGCTGAAACTGAGAACGTGTTCGATGTTGATCTCTAGGATCACCGGCAAGATCACTAGCTACTTCACATGTTGAATGGACCCATCGAGGAAGTACTTGTGCTGGTGCAACTGGAGGAACATGAGCAGGCGGAGGTGGATTTTCATCCTCACTGTCATTATCAGAAATCGGAGTTGGAAACCTGTCAAGGATGTTGGAAGAAGAAGAAGAAGGCACAAACGCTGAATCAGGCTTGTGGGCCAAAGATGGCACAGTCGCCGAGTTAGGCTCACAAGCCAAGAGATTTTCATCAAATTTAACATCTCTTCTAATGATTATATCATGAGAATGTTGTGGAACAAGTCTATAACCTTTTACATCTTCACAATATCCAACAAATATGCACTTTTCACTTTTAGGCTGCAATGCTTTCCATTTTTCATCCGGAATGTGAGCCCATGCTTCACTACCAAACACACGGAAGTGACTTACATCAGGTTTAGTTTTACTCCATGCTTCTTCCGGTGTTACACCTTGTAATGCTTTAGTGGGGGTGCGATTAACTATGTAATTTGCACAATTAATGGCTTCAGCCCAAAATTGAAGACTTAGTCCCTTAGATTGGATCATACAATTAGCCATTTCTTTTAAAGTGCGGTTCTTCCGCTCAGCTACACCATTTTGTTGTGGTGTATATGGAATAGTGTGCTGTTGTTGGATTCCTTGTTCAGTGCAGAAAGTAGTGAACTTTTTGTTAACATATTCTCCTCCATTGTCAGATCTTAACTTAATAATTTGATGACCAGATTGTTTTTCAACAAGGCCTTTGTAGGCCAAGAACATGTTAAATACTTCGCTCTTAAGTTTTAGGAAATAAACCCAAGTGCGTCTGGTGTAATCATCAATGAAGGTTAAGAAATATTTGAAACCAGAAAAGGAAGCAGATGGAAGAGGACCACACAAGTCACTATGCACAAGCTCCAAGGGAACCGAGGCGTGCCAAGAGGCACGTTTGTCAAAACTGTCTCGATGATGTTTTTCGAGTACACAACCGGAACAAACACCATCCTTGCAAGATACCATCTGAAGACCTGTCACCATATTGTATTTACATAGTTGTTGCAATGAGCGATAATTTAAGTGACCAAATCGCTCATGCCAAAGTTTGCTCAAGTTATCACTATGAGCAACAAAAACTGAAGGGAAAGGTGATGACCCAAAGTTGTTAAACTTGTACAACCTAGTAATATCATCAACAATTCCGGTAGCTAGGACCTTTTGAGGATCTTGAAAATCCTTGATTACAACTTGGTGAGGTGTAAAGGTCACAGTTTTACCTTCACCAGAATGAATGATTTGATAGACTGATAACAAATTGTAGGAAATTCTTGGAACACATAGTACATCACTAAAATGACCATTATCTACTGGAACTATTCCAGCTCCTAAAACACTTAGAGATATATCATCACCAACAAATATTTGTTTGGTGTTACATTCATGCATAGTAGAAAAGATGGCTTGATCCTTAGCCATATGATAAGATTCTCCAGAATCAATGAGCCATTCATTTGAAGTAGAAGAAGAAGATGCATTATAAGAATAACCAGAAGCACAAAGTGCATGTACATGAGAGGCAGATTCTGAAGACGAATCTAGGATGATGTGGTGCTTCTTCATTACTGCTTCCAAGGCTGCCATCTTCTTGAAACACTTAGATTCATCATGATTATCTTTCCCGCAATAGTTGCAATGATGCTCAGTCTTCTTAACTTTTGGATTGGATCCTTTATCATTTTTTAAAGAAGGAGCTGACTGAGAGGGTTTTGGACCCTTGTTTGACTTAATATTGTGAAAATTTTGTTTCTTGGGAGGCTTGGACTTTTCTTTCTGTTGGGACAATAAGACTTTCCCAGATGTATCTGCATTGTTGATTATTCCAAGATGAATGAGTTTAACTTGTTCTCTAATAAAGGAATCACAAAAGGATTCAAGACTAGGCTCTTGATAAGTAGTTTCATTCAAGGATGCTTTCATGGAGTAAAATGTAGATACAAAAACAAAATATGCAGGTCCAAGTTTGGAAAGAATATGATAAATGCATTGTTTGTCTTCCCTCTCAATCTTACATTCTGCACATAAGAGTTTAAGAGTTTTGTACTTATATAAATAATCTTGAATGCATGAAAAGTCACTTGGATTTAAAGAAATCAACTCATTTTTGAGTTGGTGACCTTGAATTTCATTGTGTTTATCAAACACAGATTCCAACTTGTCCCATGCAACATTACGTTCATCAATTCCAGATATGTGGAATCGCAAATCAGTAGAGATTGACATCCCAATCAATCCATGAGCTTCATCACATCTGTTTACCCATTTTATTTTCTTATCATCATTAGTGGGTTCTTTTTCTTTCCCTGAGGTAATTATGAAAAGTCCCTTACTTCGTAGAACATCCTCCATATGAGATTTCCATGAGAAATAGTTGGAACTATTAAGTAGAATATCACAAGGGGCAGCCATATTTGTAAATTAATGGCTGTAAAAGTGGAAACCAATAGTCTGGATGTGAAGAGCTCGAAAAAATAGGCGATTTCAAAACAAATGGCACTGAAAACTGACTTTGTATGATGAATTTATGCTTGAACAAAGAAACTGTTGAAGATGTTCCCAATAGTGACGTGGCAGCTAGAGAATGTCCAACAAAAAAAAAAACCCCCCTCTTCCCAAGATGAACCTTTTGACAATCACTTTACAAGAAAGTTTCTTTAAGTGAACCACTTTTGTAAAATAAGTGATTTCACTTTTACAATGATATTACTTTTAAATAGTGCAACAATAAAAAAAACTTAAGTGACTCACTTGTATTTTTATTTTTTATTATTTTTAGTGAGATGCACTTTTACAATAAAATAACTTGAAAATAGAAATTGCATGCACTTTTTCTTTTAAAAGTAACTTCCTAAGACTTGAACTCAAGACCTATTAAGGAATAAAACAACTTTGAACCAAGTGAGCTAGATTAAAAGGTATGTAAAATATGGAAATGAGGAAGGGGGCCTTTTTTATTTTTTATTTTTTTTACTCTTCTTGCTCGGTTTGCGTGCTTGCCCTTTTTCCTGCAAAACAAACAACAAATCGAAATAGAAAAAAAAAAATTTCACACTTGTGGATTTAGATCTTGTTAGCTTTCCCGGAAAGTCTACGTTTTCTCTTTGTTTTTGATTTGCCGAGATCGCGCAAGGTGCACGGCAAGGAGCATACGCAGCCGAGAAAAAACCTTTCTCTTTCTGTTTCTGATTTGCCGAGATCGCTCAAGGTGCATGAAAAAGAGCATACGCAGACGAGAAAGCAACAATTCGAACCCAAAAAAATCTAACAGTAAAAAATGATGAAATATGAGATCTTTTCCTTTTTAAAAAAAATAAAAAAATTCGTCACTGTAACATTATATCTTCAGATCTGATGAAATACGCGTTTCTGGAGCAACAGGGAACCATTTTCGATCAAACAAAAACTATTCCCCAATGGAAACGACGTTCCAGACGCAATGGAACACCTCCCACAGCCCATAAATGTACAAAAATTCAAGAACTAGAAACCCTTTCGAGTTTTAGCAACAACAGTTCAAGATCTAGATCATAACCGGAAGGGGCACTTCATAAAAGCTCTGATACCATGTTTGGGTACACAGGGTACTACCAAAGGACCGAACACCAAGAGAAACCACTTTACACAAACAGATCACAGATCAACACACCGATTTTTTGACGTGGTTTAAACCCTCTTGAGGGAAACACTCCACGACCCTGACCAAATAGCTTCTACGGGACAATTTATTATGCAAAGAAAGAAAGTTACAAATAAACTTCTCATAATCGATCAACTAAACAATGACCCTCCATGCTCTTTAAATAGATATCATGGACCAATCGGGTGTTAAGCCACAGATCAAGGTTAGGTTTGATCTAAGAGAAGTTGATTCGTCGGATCACTCTACGTCGGGGACATATCATGACCGTCGGATTAAGTATTTACAAATGCATACTAATGCATACTAAAGAAACACACTATCCCTAACTGATATATTACACAAGTTGATCTTAACTAACTCCTAAGTGTCTAAATATCCTAACACATAGCTAGTTGTGGGTATTTTCATTACAATACATATTTACATCATATTTATGATTTCCATCATGTCATACTAGCACACGATCCACATGCATCGATTTTTAATTGTCGATACATAAACGATAAATTGATGGTGGGGCCTTGGACTGGACATCCGCACCACAATTTTATAAGAATATTACATCATTTACATGTTTAATGCAACAGGTTGAAAATCGAGGTATTATAGAGTGGACATTAAAAACGATCATCATCATTATCAGCATAGGAGATGAAGCCTATATCTAAAGATACATATATTAAAATATCTTAAAATCTTATCAAATTGACAAGGTTAGGTCATTTGATTAATCAAACAAAGTTAAAATTTGCACACAAAAACCTTACAACAAAGTATTATCAATTGAATGAAATGGAATCCTAAAGGAACAACGAAGTATAACATCTATAAAATTATGAATTAACTCGAATTCAATGATCTATCAACTAAAATAGCATATTAACATTTTAAATATAAAATTGTGAATGTATTCCAATTCATTAAAGTAAAATATTATTTATAATTAAGAGGAAAGAAATGGTCAATCAAACTATAGTTAAAGAGGAAATTAATCACAGATAGAAATGTATAACCATATTGCTAACACCTTTTATTAGTTAAAATATTCAGATAATTTTAATCGACTATGGTTGATCACTTGGACTTATAGCATCTTCATTTTCTCTTATCCTCTAATTCTTTATTACATCACAACTTCTAAAATTTAGATGTTTTAAGATTTTTAATATTAGTTTTATTATGTAGAGAGACATCTTCCTTTACTCCTTAATGATTTACTTGAAATTAGGAATCTTTATGCCAATATTTCTTTATCTAAGTTAGTATCTTTCACTAGAGTTTGAAGAAATCTTAGGAAGCTTATAGTCCCTAATATTGATTATCTTGTTCTTGTACATTAACTGCCTAGTCATAGTCATGCTCGCAATGGGGAGAGACTCACTTCCATGATGAGGATAAGATATAGTGTATTACAAACTTGTAACAAGGTTGTGGATGAGGGGATAAAATATGTTTTACACACATTTCCTTCCCCCCCAACAACACATTTTAAATGGGGATAACCAGCCTAGATCCAAATCCTAGGCTCTATCAAGTGTTGAGAGGGATCAAATCTCCCGAGGTGCAAACCTCTCCTTGAGTTCAATACCTGAGAATAGGTTTGCACCTCGGGAGATTTGATCCCTCTCGATGCTTGATAGAGAGTAGCATTTGGTTCTAGGTTTGTCTCAGTCATGGGCGATGACACAAAACTGGAGTTTGATCGGCATTGTAAGGACCAGGTTAAATTGAAAACATAGATACATTTACAAGGATTATCATAATGTAAGTAATAAGTATTAAGGATTGACTAAATTGTTAAACAGAAAAATAGAGACAATTCGCCTAACTTTTTTTTCAATATTCTTTTTGTTGATCTTCATTTTGTTTTGTTTGTTCTTCTCCTTCTTCTGCCATCCTTTCATACATTTTGATTTATTTGTTGTTCTGCAAACTGATTTTTTTGTTCTTCTAGTTGCTTCAACTTTCTCTCTCGATACGCTCTTTGTCGATCAACGTTTCATTTTCTTTGTTCTTCTCGTTCTTCTGCTGTCAATTCGCCTAACTTTTTTTTTCGATTTTCTTTTTGTTGATCTGCATTTTGTTTTGTTCGTTCTTCTCCTTCTTCTGTCGTCATTTCTCCATTTCTTACATTTTGATTCATTTGTTGTTCTGCAACTTGATTTCTTTGTTCTTCCAACTGCTTCAACTTTCTCTCTTGATACACTCTTTGTCGATCAACATTTCGTTTTCTTTGTTCCTCTCGTTCTTCTGCTGTCAATTCGTCTAAATTTCTTTTTTGATATTCTTTTTGTTGATATGTGTTTCATTTTCTTCATTCTTCTAGTTCTTATGCTATCATTTTTTCCATTTCATTTTTCCAATTTTTTTGTGTTCTTCTGCTTTTCGTTTCAAGTCTTCTTCTCATTCTTTTATCGTCATTGAAATCAATGCATTCGTACACTGAAATCAATGCGTCCATACACTAAAATCTATGTTTCCATACACTGAAATGAATGCATCCACAAAATAACATCTACACTGAAAAATATGCAATAAAAAAACCCATACACTGAAATCTATGCATCCATTCACTGAAATCAATGCGTCCATAGAGTCAAATGTATGCATCCATACACTGAAATCAATGCGTCCACATAATAACATCTACACCGAAAAATATGCAATGAAAAATCCTATACACTAAAATCTATGCATCCACAAAATAACATCTACACTGCAAAATATGCAATAAAAAGACACAATATACTAAAATCTATGCAAGTATAAAACTCACTTTACATGATAATGAAATTAAATTTATTTACGAAATTCTATATTTTAAGAAAAGAGTAGGTGATCTAAGAGGATTGAACCTTGGACCTCACGCCCATTATCCCAACACCCTTACCACTATACCACATGTAGTTCTTATTATACATAGTAAATAACTTATATACTTATATGTAAATATTAATATATATTTTAATAGGTGGACGAAGGGAGGGAGGGGTGCGAGCTACACCGAAAATTGAATTATATAACATTTGGTGAAAATGGGGGAAGGATGGATCAATAAGATTTGACCCCATTACCTACCTATGACCACCACAATGTGCTACCAATGTGATACACCTTAATTATGTTGTTACTATCTAATAATAGTTTATATTTAAGTAGATATAATAAATTTATATCTCTTTTAAATTTAAATAGGTTAAATTTTAAATTTGAATATATTAAATTTTAAATATTAATTTTGAATATAATATAAAATCAATATATTTAATTTGAAACTTAATATATATTAAATTTAATATAAATATAAATATAAATTTTGTTTAAATATAAATATAAATTATGTTTAAATTTAAATTTAATTTTTGTTTAAATTTTGTGTAATGGGCGTTGACACAAAACTGGATTTTGATCGGCATTGTAAGGAACATGTTAAATTGAAAACACATATACATTTACAAGGATTATCATAATGTAAGTAATAAGTATTAAGGATTGAGTAAATTGTTAAACTGAAAAATAGAGACAATTCGCCTAACTTTTTTTTTCGATATTCTTTTTGTTGATCTGCATTTTGTTTTGTTTGTTCTTCTCCTTCTTCTTCCATCATTTCATCATTTCATACATTTTGATTCATTTGTTGTTTTGCAAACTGAATGTTTTGTTCTTTCAGTTGCTTCAACTTACTCTCTCGATATGCTCTTTGTCGATCAATGTTTTGTTTTCTTTCTTCTTCTTATTCTTCTGCTATCAATTCGCCTAACTTTTTTTTTTCGATTTTCCTTTTGTTGATCTACATTTTGTTTTGTTCGTTCTTTTCCTTCTTTTGCCATCATTTCTCCATTTCACACATTTTGATTTATTTGTTGTTCTGCAACTTGATTTCTTTTTTCTTCCAACTGCTTCAACTTTATCTCTCGATACACTCTTTGTCGATCAATGTTTCATTTTCTTTGTTCCTTTCATTCTTCTGCTATCAATTCGTCTAACTTTCTTTTTTGATATTCTTTTTGTTGATCTGCATTTTGTTTTCTTTGTTCTTCTAGTTCTTCTTCTATCATTTCGTCCAACTTTCTTTTTCGAAATTCTTTTTGTTCTTCTGCTTTTCATTTCAAGTCTTCTCATTCTTTTGTTGTCATTGAAATCAATGCATCCATACACTAAAATTAATGCATCCATACACTGAAATCTATGTGTCCATACACTGAAATGAATGAGTCCATAAAATAACATCTACATTGAAAAATATGCAATAAAAAACCCCATACACTGAAATCTATGCGTCCATTCACTGAAATCAATGAGTTCATACACTCAAATGTATTCGTCCATACACTAAAATCAATGCGTCCACACAATAACATCTACACTGAAAAATATGCAAAAAAAAACCCATACACTGAAATCTATGCGTCCATAGAATAACATCTACACTGCAAAATATGCAATAAAAAGACACAATACACTGAAATCTATGCAAGTATAAAACTCACATTACATGATAATGAAATTCAATTTATTTACGAGATTCTATATTTAAAAAAAAAAGTAGGTGATCTTGGAGGATTGAACCTTGGACCTCATGCCCATTATCCCAACACCCTTACCACTATACCAAATGTAGTTCTTATTATATATAGTAAATAACTTATATACTTATATGTAAATATTAATATATATTTTAATAGGTGGACAAAGGGAGGGAGGGGTGCGAGATACACCGAAAATTGAGTTATATAATATTTGGTGAAAATGGGGGAAGGCTCGATCAGTAAGATTTGACCCCATGACCTACCTATGACCACCACAATGGGCTACCAATGTGATACACCCTAATTATATTTTTATTATCTAATAATAGTTTATATTTAAATATATTAAATTTGAATATATTAATTTTAAATATTAGTATTGAATTTAATATAAAATTAATATATTTAATTTGAAACTTAATATATAACAAATTAAATACATTTAATTTATATTAAATTAAACATAAATTTTGTTTTAATTTAATATAAATAAATTTTTTGTTTAAATATAAATAAATTTTTTGTTTAAATTTAAATTTCATTTTTGTTCCCCCACAGCGGGTGAACCATGTAGACGACACGAATCACCATCCCTCAACCAGCTAGACCCCGGGGTCTGTGCCTACCACCCACCCTGTCCACTTGTCCCACAGTTTCCCTGGCCACGTGCCTCCTCATTTACCCGCTCAGAATTTAGGCAATGCACCTCCCCACATGCTCGCCCTGAAGCCCACCAATGTCACCTCTGGGCCCTCTACCACCCACATGCCCCATGCAGAGTTATAAATCTCCCACCGGCTTGACTATCTGGAGTCTCAGACTTCTCCAGATCCACTACTCTTCCTGCGTGTGGAAGGTCTCATCTACCGCTCCGTGTCATCCTAAGGCTCCTCCATTGATGATACCCATGCCGCAGTTTGATGAAGGTCGTCCTTCACTGATCATTGTTTTTAATGGACCCCTGGTTGATAAGCATTTCATCTTCATTCTACCGCCTCATTCTGATAATCTCCTGAGCAAGCTTCTATGAAAAGGTTCCACCATTTCTCTGCGGGAGAGGTCCTATTCTCTCTGCATGAGAAATTCTTGCTTTCACACTGAGCTCCATCCCTACGGTCCATTGTCGACCCTTCACCCTGGCTCACCTCTAATCTGGATGCACACCCTTCCTTGTGCAAGCATGTTTTGGAAGTTTATTTTCCTATGCATTGTTATCATGCCGCCCAAGAAGCAGCCCCGCACTTGTCAAGCTACTCGGCAAGCCAGCGTGCAGCCACAAGGCTCCTCCTCCTCTTCTCCCATCAGACTCATGCGAGGGGTGGTGGATAAGGATTATAAATATGACTCTAAAATCCCTGTCCAAGCTCGTGCAGAAATCAATGATGCTGAAGATGATGCTCGTGTCTCCCGCAGATGCATGACCGATGAGGAAATTAGGGAGGAATTTGAGGCATTAATCCCTGATCTCGGCAATACCAGAGGCTACACTACCCTGTATCAGAAAACCTTGGACCTCCATTGGACTTAGAAGCAGGTACTTGGTAAGGCTCTTATTGATCGTATCAAAGCTCAAGCAGAGATCATGATGTAGCTGGATAAATTGGAGGGATGAAGCAACTCCTGTTCAACTAGAAGCAGTTCGCTCAACAGTTCGGCATTTTGGTTCAGAAGGACCCAACCACTCAACCTGTTCAAAAGGATTACAACAGCAGCTAGGCATTGCTGGCTATCTTGGTTCTTTTTTAGTTTCGAACCTTACTAGTTTACTGCTTTGCTTCTTTAGTTCTCTAAACATGTTAAGAAACATCTACTATATTTTTTTGAGGTATGTTTTCTCTACCATGAGAGGGATTGTGGATTTTTATACTCTGTACATTTGGATTCTGATAATATAAGGAACTACTACTAGCTTATAAAAACAAATAAAAATTAAATTTTGTTTAAATTTTGTGTAATGCAGGATGCAGGCCGGTGGGCGGGAGGGTGCAGTAGGCGGGCTGAAGGGAGGGAGGTTGCGGTGGCAGGAGGGAGGAGGTCGAGGAAGGTGGAGGGGAGGAGGAGAGGATGGAGGGAGCTGTGGCGGGAGGGAGGAGATGTGGTGTGAGAGGGGAGGCCTATAGGGAGGGGAGGAGGGAGAGAGGAGGTGGCTGCAGCAATCCATGGGAGGAGATTGCAGGTGGGAGGAGGGAGGAGGTCGAGGAAGGTGGAGGGGGGGAGGAGAGGATGCAGGGAGCTGTGGCGGGAGGGAGGAGATGTGGCATGAGAGGGGAGGCTGCTGGGGAGGGGAGGAGGGAGAGAGGAGGTGGCTGCAGCAATCCGTGGGAGGAGATTGCAGGTGGGAGGAGGCTGCGGCTGTAGCAATAAATTTATCTTAAATTTAATTTCAAATTTAAAGTAAAATTTAAAATTTAAAATTTAAAATAGATTTACTATTTGGCACTCAGAACACTTCACTAAAATTTAAAATT
This sequence comes from Larix kaempferi, assembly GCA_027924585.1. Lineage (NCBI taxonomy): Eukaryota > Viridiplantae > Streptophyta > Pinopsida > Pinales > Pinaceae > Larix > Larix kaempferi. The sequence goes on from BSBM01000106.1 coordinate 6,324,293, forward strand.
AGCTATTTTCCGCTCTGAATGCCTTCTCTTCTCTGCAGAATCGTGTTTTATAAATTTGTATGAATATTTTTGTATTATGTTTTTTTTTTGTATTATATATAGTCACTGTTTCTAAATTCAGGTCGTTTCTAAATGGCCCACCAAATATATTTACTACTCTTAAAATTAATTTCTTACATGAGGGACTTTACTTTTAACTTTAATTATAGTCATTGTATTTAAATGATTTCTAAATGGCCGAACAAATACTTTCTACAAACAACTTTTAACTTTAATTTGTTACATGAGGAACATTACATTTAACTTTAATTTGTTACATGAGGAACGTTACCAAAAGTAACGTTACGACATCTACGCCATTACTGGCAAGTAAAAGGTAGCATTATATGTTACATGTTACAACATCTACACCATAATCGGCAAGTAAAATTTGATCCCACGTCCTTTTATTTTTTGTTTATTATGAAGTTACAATATTTAATTTTGTTATTTGGTTATTAATTTTTTACTCGAAAAACTCGACAAACACTCTACACATCTTACAACATCTCCCTCATACTACACTCGACAAACTCAACAAACTCACACATGTTACAACATCTCCCTCATACTGGGCTGTAGAGTGCCTCTCGACGCAGCAAGGGTGAGGTTGGAGGGAGACAATGCGATTCTACACACATGGTCTCCCCCTACCCAAACATAATGCACACAGTCGTCTCCCTCCACTCCCACGTAATGCATATGGGATTACCACACCCTCTATTATGACTATACACATTCTCTCTCCCCAATCCTTACTGTTGATTATGACAACTCACAGTGTCTTGCATATGCAAATTTTATTCCTCTACCTGCATACACATTGTATCCCTCATCCCCACCTCATAATAAGGTTGGTGTTTGTGGGGGAAAATGTGTGGGAGATAATGTGCATTACACACATTTCCTTCTCCCAACCCTACATTTTTTATAAGGATAATGAAGGTGGGATTGGGCAAGACAATGTACATTATGAACCATGTTTCATCCTAGCCTCACCCTCATAATGATGGTGTGGGTGGGGGAGATAATGCACATTATCTCCACGCACTACCACCTTCATTACCACCACAGTTACCACATTGTGTTGTTTAAATTATATATTCCCCCATTGCCACCTTCATGTCAAGGGTAAGAATAGGACGAGACATTGTGTAGGACGCAATGTGCATTGCACACATTGTCTATCCCAAACCCCACAAATAGTAGGACACAATGTCCATTATGACCATTGTATGAACCCCCAACCTTACCCTAGCTTGAAAATTGTCTCCCCTCACACCCATAAATGAGGTTCGAGAAGGGGAAAGACAATGTGTAGGATTCAATGTGGAGTATGCAAATTGACTCCTATGTCACTAACCTCTTTTGCAAATTGTGTACCCCCACCTCCATCCTAATGTTTAGTGTTTACAAATGCACATTGGCTTCACCCAATCCCAACCTTGCTACAAGGGTTGGGGGGGACAATGGACATGGAGGTAGGTAGATACAATGCATGTATTTAATGTACACTATCTCCACCCCACCACATTGTAACACGTTTTGGGTGGGATTAGACAATGTATATGGGGATTATGCACATTTTCTCCCCCTATTCCCACATACATTATGTTCCCCATGTCGGAACAAGTCTAGGGGTGGGAGAGAAAATGTGTGATAGACAATGCGCATTATACACATTTCCTCTCCCCATGTAACATCCCGAAAATCGCTAAAATTTAAATTTTTTTAATATAGCCAAAATCATAAGAGAAATGCTATCTACGGAATGAAAGTTATTTAACTAATAGATAATGACAGCTTCATAAAATTATCAAAACATAAAAGACAATAGATTAGAAATGAAATGTAATAAAAAAATGTTTATTTCTTCGTATGTAATGGTGCTAGTAATAATACTGACGATCTGTTTGCATATTTCTGAAGGGGTTCCTACAGGGTGCCCTTGGGTTTACTTAGCTTGATAGCTAAACATTGGCCCTTCTCTTTCATAGATATGCAGGTAAGATAAATAAATAATTCCAGTACTTCAAGCTGTGTTTTACGTTTCAGCTAGATGTCTTTGATTTTAAGATAGGTGTGTGTGTATTGCTTGTGCATGAAGGTAGCGATGGTATGAAGTTCTTAGCTTTCTTTATCAACTTGTATCGTTTTTATACTAACACTTGTAATTCTAGCTAGAGATGTTTTACACTATACTTTTGTTGTAACTGTTGGTAGAATCATTGGAATTACAGCTTATATTAACAGTCTGAAAATGCGACAAGGTTGAACTAGATGTACTTTGGTGAAAGGTCTTTAGATCTTGATAACAACAATATAAGATGACATCTATGGTTACGACATGGATGAATCAAAGAATGACCTTGCTGAAATGCCACAACATATTATTCATGGAATCGAAATCTTGTAATATTTAAGTTTGAAGTGCAATTGTATAAAATGTTTGCATTATTACGATACTATGATACATAAATAAAAATTGGCCTTCAAAACCTATGTGACATATCGCTAGTACCCTACCTCCTATATGCTTTTGTAGTATTGTTCTATTATATCATTGTATGGGCTAGATGTTGATTTGTTATGCGAATACGACATATACACATTCATTGACAAACCCTTTGTATCTAAATGATTTAATGGTTACCGTTATAATGCATGAGCCTTATGTGAAATAATCTTATCATTGATATCAAAATGCATGCTTAATATATGAATGAAAATTATAATTACAATGCCTAGACCTATGAGAACTAAGGATTGGTATTGGAATTATATCACATGCTTGTTATATGAATATAACATATGGTTTGGATTTTCAATACACATATGCTATGCAATTTTAACTTAGCATTAACATTCTATTGTGTGCATACTATGTTTTGTGAGACTTAACATTCGAAATGTATGAAACATAGATATTATACAATGCAATAAGATTTGGAATTCATATATATCGGGTTTCTATGACAGTGATGTGATATCGAGATAGTGCTGTTGGCAATAAATTTGATGCTGACATCAACTTGATGCCATTAAAGGCATGGTCTGGCAAGTGATGCGTAGGATCCAACAATAAATACAAACCCTGTATATTGATAGTGGATTGTCCTGTCGGCTCCTACTTGTAGCTGTCTCCACGTGATGTAGTTGTAGAAATAGTGGAAACATTACCGAGCTGTAAGCTCCACCCTGGTGATATGGCACTCCGTCGAGGCTTGCTATTTAATGGATTTATTAATGGTAGGCACTCGTATCTCTGTATTGGTATTAGCATGGCTTGGCTGGCGAAATCTCACCTGTGGATCTATCCTATCTCGATTGTGGAGATCTAAACCCTAAGGAAACTCATTAAACCATTGTTGTTTGCCCTTTGCATTCATTTTTTGGAGTTTTTGGTCTTGGGGAGGAGGCCGATAGGCCGCTAAATGGTAGGGCTCGACCCTGGGCGGTTTTCTTGATGGATCTGCAACTCCCATCTCTGTAAAATAATGGTGAGAGCTAGTTGTATAATTTTCTATGGTTCGAATGGTGTAAGGCATTGAAGCCCTGTGGCTTTCGTCGTGTGACAGGTTAGGTTTTTCAGTGAATTAGTCTCAGAGCTTGAGAATTGTTCAACGTTTCATGCTACTCCTATTGCGTTGGTTGGAAGAACTAGAATCATGAAGCATTCCACTTGTCTATTCTTGTGAAGGTAAGTTTGGATTGTAATACTATTGTTTTAAGAATCCAGTTTGATTTATATTGTATTCATTTCTGGAACTTGTTTATAACTTCGTGTTAGTTTGTGCGGCAGGTACTGCCTTCGTTGTGGAGTTTATAGTGCTTTGGGGTTTGTTGGAAATGGACGGCTCACTTCACTTCGGTGAGCCCCAGTGGCGTAACCCTCCGTAGGTTCTTCTAGAAGATTATGGCCATCGTTGAAGTTCTAACAACTTTGTGTTTTCTTGGAAATCGTGGTCCAAACAGTGTTGTTTATTTTTACGTCTGTATTATGAATGCCTCTCGGCTTACAGAGTCGATGTAAAGAGGTTTAGGTTACTGTACAGTGTTTTGGATTTTGAGTTGAACTAGGCAATGTAAGTTCTGTCATCGAGGGTTTCAAGCTCTGTCGAGTTTTCAATAAGAAAAATTATTTATAAATCTATTTTGCAGTAGTTGTTTTCATTTGTCATTATAAATAATGAACAGGTTTCTAGCATGTCTCTGCATTTAACTTTGATGTAGAACAATGTGTGGTTTGTAAACTAGGTTTCAATACCTCTGCTACTATCGTTTTCTTTTGTGAACTGTGAAACTTTGAAATGTATAATGATGGAATGGGTACTGTGTGATGTATGTGAATAATGAAAAGACTGTTACTTCCACTAAAAAATGGGTAGATGTTTGTAACAATCGAAGGCTTCGGTTTGTGTGTAATTCGTTGATTTGTAAATAATGTTGCATTTTCATCCTATAAGAGGTTTGAGTATAAGGGTTTGTCTTTGTGTGGAAAAGTATGGCTTGAATCTGCTCCTCGATATGAAATCGGCAACCATACTTGTTGTCTGTTACTACTTAAAAGTTGTTCCATGAATGTTGTAAAATATTTGATTAACAAGGGTATTACCGTGGGTCAAATGACCAGGACGATGATTATGATTTGATTTTTATACTAAAATGAAGAAATGAAATGCAAAATCTGTGTTACGAGGGTTTGTAAAAGAACTGTTAGGGTTTAGGGTTTCTAAACTATATGTTGGAAACTTTTGCAGAACTTAAAATAAAATTTATTTTGCTTGTCTATCCTGTATGTTTAGCAAATGATTAAGTAGTGGAAATAACAATGAACTATAGTAACCTTTTGATAAGAAAATATGGAAACAAAAACCCTGAATTTAATCTTTGAAATGTCAGATTAGTTTTGTACAATGATGTTATGTATTTTCTGATAATGTATCAGGAATGACTTCAATAATGATTTTAAATCATAGTAACGTTTTAAGACAGTAATTTTGCTATTTGATGAAATAAAAACAGTTCTGTAAAGAATACAGTAATTAATACTAATTACTAACAGTAGGAAAATTAACAAAAATATACAAAGTTGTTCTTTCATCATATTGGCAATTTGCCTATCATATCTATCTACCTTAATTCATTCTATGTACTAGAGTACGATGCCGATCCATTAGCATGGGGAAAAATGCAGAGAATATTTTATTCTGTTGATGTATATGTAACTTCGGAATGTATTTCACATATATGTATATTGTATTCCTATAGAGATGGTATTATTCCTCTATACAGAAGTGTCGTCATTTATATTGTAAGTGTCGTAACTTATACTTGATGGGTTATTAGACCACCTTGTTGGGGTCGGCCCTGTATAAGTCATGTGGGTCGAAGGGTTATTAGACCACCCTATTGGGGGTCGGCCTAGTTAGCATTATATTATGTGGTTAAGTTCGAGCCTACATAAGTTAGGTAAAAAGGCAAGTCAAGTCAAGTATAAATAGAGTGCGGGAGGCACTCTATTTACACACTCACTTCTTACACATGCACTCAAGGAGGAGTGGCACACTTATGGAGGAGGAGGATCTGCTGCTAGGTTGTGTCTATCTCTTATGGTTGGTTGTATCATTGCTCTATCTATCTCTGAGGAATTTATTGGGGTTTTTCACCTTTATGGTTTTCCCCAAGTAAATCTTTGTGTCTCTTGTGTGCTTGCATTATTGTCTCCATGATTGATATGATGTAGATATGCTGTACATGTTGTTCTCTCAGTTAAGATCCTAGATCATATTGAAGTAAATTCAGAAAATTTAACATGGTATCAGAGCTAGCCTGAAAGAAGGCATGATATGGCATGTATGACACTTGTTGCACTTACGATGCTAGGGCTTGATATAGCAAAAACCAGTCATCGTAGCACTTTCGCTATAAATCCGTTTTGGTGAATTTTTCGGATCTGAAATTGTTACAGGACAAAGCTAAGATCTTCAGGTACCTTGTGTCCAAAGGGAAACCTCTAATTCCTTGTACTTTGTGATTTATGATCTGTACAATATAGGGTTTCTGCCTCTTCCAGATCTGAGTTAAAATCAGGTGACCTTGGGAAAAAGGTCATAACTTGGGCTAGGAAGATCCAAATGAAATTTCGTGAAACGTGACAGGTAGTACACAGTATGTACTATCTCAGAAAACGTTTTCAGAGTCCGAAGTGGAACCAGTGACACGTGGCATGCCGTACAAGCGCTCTCTCCTGTATTATCCCATAAACAGGTCGTGTTACGACATTTGGCATAACCCTCTCTCAGAGAGTCCAATTGAGGTCAGACCTGTCAGGATGGAAAGGTAACAGGCCGAGCTATCTCAAGAAAATTTTTCAGAGGCCTAAGTTAACACAGTGACACGTGGCACACCGTACAAGTTCGCTCTCCTGTTTTATCCCAAAACAGGTCACGTTGCGACATTTGGCATAACTCTCTCTGAGAGAATCCAATTGAGGTCAGACCTATTAGGATGGAAAGATAACAGGTCAGGCTATCTCAGGAAACTTTTTCAGACCCTGTGGATCAAAAATTTCAGAGTTACACCAAAAACAGTCAGGTACATATTTCTGTCAAAACAGAATTATTTTTTGGTACCTTCATTCATGGCTTCCGGAATTTAGGGCTTTGGAGAAAGTTGGAATTTTTGTAATCGGAGACCACGGCTGGATGCTACTCATCAAAATAGAAATTTAGAGACCAAGATCAGAATTTTTGGTTGGGCAGAAGGCCGGGCTTGATTAGACCCTAGTTCGGGACTTTGATCAGAAAAGTGGAAAATTAGGACTTCTGTAAAAATGGGAATTTTTGAAATCTGTGACCACGGCTGGAAGCTCCTCAAAAAAATAGAAGCTTAGAGCTTTGGATCAAACATTTTGATTGGGAAGAAGAGTGGGCTTCATCAAAACCCAGTTCAGGGTCACGTCAAGTGAATCCAGAAGTTTCAAAAGCAAAATTGAGGAGTGAAACTTTGCAGTTTTCAAAATTCTGAATATACCAACTTGATCAGCTCATCAAGGCACATATTTCTATCCTGTCAGAAGTTTGAAATTCAAAGTTTGAATTTTTGGGGTTTCTCTGACAAACCCATATCCAGCTCAAGGTCCAGTTCTTGCAAATCAAGTGGATTGGGTTAATCCTAGAAGAAGATGGATTGATCACCTGCATAAGTGAAGAAGTTCCTGTCTCAGAGGGAGATGAGGATAAGGCTTTACATAAGGAGATTACAAGCGATCTCGACAGGTATGACTCATCAAGGTATGTTTCGATATTTTTCCATGATTAAGTTTATGGTATGTTTGTCTTCATGTTATTATGGTTAGTACAATTTTGATTTTAGATTTGTCGTATAACCTTAACAAAATTATGAATGCATTCACTAGTTAGGGTGTTGACACTTATGATTGTACTAATGCATTATGGTGTTGTATGAGGTTTATGTTGTCTACTAACATAAAAGGTACACCAAGAAAGACAAATCATGTTCTGGTCCAAGAACGTATGATCATGGTGACATGAAGACAAGGATTCATCCATTGTCATGGATTACATAGAAGATCTACTTTCGAGGTATGTATAACTTGTTTCTACAATGGTTAACTTATGAAACATGCAGGTTACTAGCACAAGTCACTAAAGAGAACCAGAAGACATTATGTGGGTATGTTAGACATAAATAGCTAGCATGCTAATCCAGGTATGTCTTTCCTATATCAAGATAGAATCCTACCTTGTGTTAGGATCTTATTCTAATGTGTTGTTGATAATGATTATTCACGAAGAGTCATAGGTTTGAATAATCATGGTTGTATGCATACTATGTTTCTTACCATAATTGATGATATGACTGACCAGAAGAATCATGAAGGTATAGGTTTGAATAATCACAAGTTTTATGCATATTATATCTCTTATCTTGATTGATGATTCAACTAACCCGAAGAGTTATAGGTTTGAATAATCACAGTTTTTTATGCATATTATATCTCTTATCTTGATTGATGATTCAACTAACCCGAAGAGTCATGGGTTTGAGTAATTACATGTTATGTCTCTTATGATTTGACTAACCATAAGAATCCTACATAACCTTGAATGCTAATGCTTATTATTTTCTGTTTAAAATGATCATGACTATACATGCTTAAGATTATTGAGTTTTAATAGTATACTAATGAATGTATGATTTCATATGAGTTCACAAGGATAACACAATCATGATACTAATAAGCATGCATAGGAACCAAGGATGAATGTAAGGACAGCTAATCCAGGAAGCAAAGATCAAGAGGAAGCACACTCCAGTTGTCCCTGCAAGAAAGCAAAGGAGCACACTTCAGTAGTTTCTGCAAGGATACAGATATTCAGAGGGAGTTGAACATCTTTCTACATTCCATACCAGAAAGGTGTAGAAGAAGCTACTTCAGCAGCTCCTACAAGGAAGCAAAGACTCAGAGGGAGTCCACCCATTAACCAAACAAAAATAAGTATTTTTAATTATCATTTCTTGCATATGTGCTTGTTTAAATAATACTGTTCAATGATGTATATACTGATGTTCCTAGAATTAGGTTGTGTATTATGCACATTAAAATAATTGCATTGATGAACAGTATACTACTAATATGCATGGGTAAGTAGCCTATGGCACTGTACAACATTCCATCGCTACTTATCTAGAATGAAACCTCTTTGCTGACATGTTGGGAGTTGTGCACACTCTTAACAATGTTCTGGTAGAGATTGGAAGGCATCTAGAAAGTTACGGGATATGGATAAATGTTGTATTGAAGCATTGGCTAAGATAATTGCATGACTGTATGACATATTTCTTTATGTGTAAGAATTTGTTCTGAAAATTATGAGATGTTTCTAATCATGCAATTGAACCTGTTTTGTAGGAAAGACCGTATATCTTCACCTACAAAAGGACTACAACATTTGCTCCAGCAACAAAGATATATATTGAAAATATTGAAGATATTGAAGTTCCCAGGATCTGGGATGAAGAAATGGAATCTTCCTTGGACAAGGGAAGTATGCAGTAGAGATCCTGAAGAGGTTCGGGATGATGGATTGCAAGGCCATGGCCACACCTATGGCATCGAATCTGAAGCTTCTATGTGATGCTTCATCTGAGCCAGTTGATGTCTCTATGTATCGTCAGATGATTGGATCCTTGATGTACCTGACGAACACAAGACAAAACATTTGCTTTGCTGTGAACACATTGATCCAGTTCCTGACGGATCCGAGGAGTGTTCACCTAGTTGCTGTAAAGCATGTTCTGAGGTACCTGAAAGGTACAATGGATTATGGGCTCACGTATGAGGGGAATCAAAAGTTTAACCTACAGGGTTATGTTGATTCAGATTGGGCTGGCAGTGCTGCAGATAGGAAGAGCACATCTGGGTGTTGCTTCAATATGGGATCAAGTGTGATCTCTTGGTTTAGCACGAATCAGTCCTGCGTAGCACTGAGTACAGCTGAGGCAGAGTATGTTGCAGCCTGTTCAGCTAGTTGTGAGACAGTATGGCTACGAAAGCTACTGTCTGAGTTATTTGATCTCCTGTTGGAGGCTACTGGTATATTCTGTGATAACCAGAGTTGTGTGAAGCTGTCTGAGAACCCAGTGTTTCATGACACGTCGAAACACATAGAGATCAAATATCACTATATCAGGGATATGGTGCAGAGAGGAGCTGTGAAGCTCCTATATGTTGCGATAGACGAGCAGATTACAGATGTGCTGACGAAGCCACTAGCCAGAGTGAAGTTCGAGTACTTCAGAGAGAGGCTTGGCGTTCTTCAGATCGAGGACACTTCGAGGAAGAAGTGATGGACACATTTGCTGAAGCCATTCCAAGCATGTTGAAAGGAGGATCCTTCACATGGCTGTGGCTGTAAGCGCTGGATAATGGGCATCAGGATGATGTTCTGGTTTCTGCTTGGATATGATCAGTTGGATCATTTATGTATGTACGCATCATGTTGGATGCTGGATATGATCAGTTGGATCATTTATGTATGTACGCATCATGTTGGATGCTGGATATGATCAGTTTGATCATTTATGTATGTACGCATCATGTTGGATGGTGGATATGATCGGTTGGATCATGTGTATGTATTTTGTATGAACGCATCATGTTGGATGCTGTTGGATACATTGTGTGGATCATGTATCCTTGTATGATCAGGTAGATCATGGATGTTGTTGGATACATTGTGTGGATCATGTATCTTTGTATGATCAGGTAGATCATGGATGCTGATGGATACATTGTGTGGATCATGTATCTTTGTATGATCAGGTAGATCATGTATGTTGATGGGTACATTGTGTGGATCATGTATCTTTGTATGATCAGGTAGATCATGTATGATTGATGGATACATTGTGTGGATCATGTATCTATGTGTGCATCAGATGGATGCATTGTATGATCAGGATGATCGTGGATGACTAGCTTCTCCAGATGACATGCAGCAGGATGTTGCAGTGATGATGATGAGTATCAGATGATACTTTGTGGCCGTGGATCAGGTTGTGCAGGAAAGCATGTAATTTGTGCCCTGGGAGATTTGTAGATGGTCTTTCGAGGTTTTGCCTATGGCATGTAATTCGGTGCCCTGGGACATCTGGAAAATGCTCTTGCGAGGTTTTGCTTGGGAGGACATGTAATTTGTGCCCTGGGAGATCTGCAGATAGTCTTTCGAGGTTTTTCCTATGGCATGTAATTCGGTGCCCTGGGATATCTGGCAGATGCTCTTGCGAGGTTTTGTCCTATGGCATGTCATTTGCTCCTGGGAGATCTGGACAGGATGAAAAAGGCCTCAGATGCTTCAGCCAGGTTTTGCCATGACCACATGTAATTTGCTCCTGGGAGATCTGGACAGGATGAAAAAGGCCTCAGATGCTTCAGCCAGGTTTTGTGGTGAGATCACATGTAATGTGCTCCTGGGAGATCCGACAGGTAGAGCCGTGTGCTCGTAACAGCCTGGGATGCTTCAGCCAGGTTTTGTGATGGGTCACATGTAATGTGCTCCTGGGAGATCCTACAGGTAGAGCTGTGTGCTCGTAATAGCCTGGGATGTTGCAGCCAGGTTTTGTGACGCACGTAATAAGTCCTGAGGATTCCACAGTATGGCCAGTGATGATGAAGACCTGCAGGTGGTGGGCCTACATCCAGTATGAAAAAGGACTGGCTCTGTAGAACTTCCTATGACGAGTAGATCCAGAGATTGATTGAGATAGCAGCAACAATGACGATGATGATGATGACTCGATGACGATTATCCAGTGACGATGATCCATAGAAGATGACTTGTGCTAGAAGAACTGTGCTGAGAAATACCTTCCTAGTTAAGAGGGAGTGTTGATGTATATGTAACTTCGGAATGTATTTCACATATATGTATATTGTATTCCTATAGAGATGGTATTATTCCTCTATACGGAAGTGTCGTCATTTATATTGTAAGTGTCGTAACTTATACTTGATGGGTTATTATACCACCTTGTTGGGGTTGGCCCTGTATAAGTCATGTGGGTTGAAGGGTTATTAGACCACCTTATTGGGGGTCGGCCCAGTCAGCATTATATTATGTGGTTAAGTTCGAGCCTACATGAGTTAGGTAAAAAGGCAAGTCAAGTCAAGTATAAATAGAGTGCGGGAGGCACTCTATTTACTCACTCACTTCTTACACATGCACTCAAGGAGGAGTGGCACACTTATGGAGGAGGAGGATCTGCTGCTAGGTTGTGTCTATCTCTTATGGTTGGTTGTATCATTGCTCTATCTATCTCTGAGGAAGTTATTGGGGTTTTTCACCTTTATGGTTTTCCCCAAGTAAATCTTTGTGTCTCTTGTGTGCTTGCATTATTGTCTCCATGATTGATATGCTGTAGATATGCTGTACATGTTGTTCTCTCAGTTAAGATCCTAGATCAGATTGAAGTAAATTCAGAAAATTTAACATATTCAATCTTTCATAGATGTATTCAGTACTATTCAGATTCTTATTTGATTTAGAAAATAAAATAATTGAGTCTGTTCACTAATATCTTTGAAAATAGAAAATTTAATTATAACAGATAGAAAACTGTTCACAGCATAAAATTTAGGAAAGATAAGTAGAACCTGTAAGTGAAAATAGGGTCGACAAACACATAAGGAAGCATGTTCCTCATAACCTATTCCAGAAGAAGCAACTCAACTGATGGCTTCTTGTGAACCCCTGAGCCTGATTACTGAGCCACTAAGTAGATGGAATCTATGTAGAAGCAAGGAACTCAAAAATGCCTTCAACACTTAGCATCAACCTCCTGAACTTAATAAGAGTTTGGCAGACTCACAACATGAGAAACAACATAGCATATCCCCTCATCAAATCTCTTGGGTGCAAACACAGCAAAACCCCAAGGCAAATTTCCTCGTCAGGAAAAGTGATGAACCTCAGTTCATAATTTGATGGCTATTGTACAGACTGCCTAGGTCTTTAGTGGTCAGTTTGGAATAAATGAGCCTCAAGCTCCAGTCCCATTTTTCAGGGCACTATCACCACATTTCAAGGGAGTTGTCCCATACCAACAACTAGTAAGTTGCATCATGATGCTGCCACTTGTCCATTGCCTTCTACCCTAGATTCCATTCCACCTAGTGGATTAGTAACCACTCTTTCAATAGTCCTCTTAGGTGCTTGTCTCCTATTTTATTTATTAAATAATAAAATATTGTGCAAATTACAGCCATCCTTGGACACCTATCCAACATAAAACTTTACAATAAAAGTTATCATAATGTTTTCTAACACAAAATGTTTTCAGCAAAAAGGGTATGTTACACCCCACTCCCACCCTCGATTATGCAAACTATCTCACTCCAACCCCACCCTCAATTATGCACATTTTCTTCCCCTATCTGCATGCAAATTATCTCCCCAAAATCCAACAATGTAACAAGGTCGGTGGTGGAGGAGAAAAATATTGTGAGATAGTGTGCGTTACACACATTTCTACCCTCAAATCCTAGCTTCTTTTATAAAATTGGCGAGGGTGGGGTTGAGGGAAGACAATGTGCAATAGATGTACATTAAGCATATTGTTCCCCCTACTTGCATGCACATTGTCTCCCCCAATCACAAGCTTGTAACAACGTTGGTGTTGGGAGAAAAAACTGTGTGAGAGACAATGCATATTAAAGATATCTCCTTTTCGCAACCTAACGTTTTTTCATAACGATAACAAGAAAAAGTACGTTAAGCACATTGTCTCCCACGACTCCCACCCTTGTAACAATGATGTGGGTGAGAGTAGATAATACAAAAACTTTCCCCCACCACCACCCTCATTACCACTATCAATGCCTTGTGTTGTGGACACTATCTTGTCACACCACTATCCTCATAACAAAACGATAATGACAGTGGGATAGGGTTGGGGGGTGACAATGTATATTACACACATTTTCTACCTGCACCCCGACCCTTGTAACAATGGTGTGGGTGGGGGAATAAAACAAACATTGTCTCCCCCACCACCACTATAACATCCCCAAATTTTCATAAAAATTTAAAATTTTCTAAGTACATTTAAAAGCTATAAATACCGTGCGGAAAGTAAAATCTATAGTTGTTTAGCTCTTCACTAATGATCTTAAACATAAGATCTTAATTGTGAAACTTATTTGTTTACAATAGTCGTCAATTATTAAAAGGTGTCTTTAAACAACATTAAAGAGATATGCGATCCTATGTCTATAGTTGAAGTGATATCTGACCATACTTGTGAGGAATTTCTTTTACTTGTTCTTGTAAAACATCTCATGCATATATTAGTTCTATTATGATATTGATAAGGTGATATTTATTCGTCCTTAAGGTATTAAAGTAGGACTTTGTATCTTATTTACTGTTTGAAATGTATTGTTGTAGTATTAAATTAACAACTTTATGATGTTAAGATGCTTAAAGTATTTGTTTCTTGGAAGGGACTTAAGTGAAGCTCAGAGGCTTACTTAGCTATAACAAGATAAATCATACTACTTCCCCTATCCAGGTTACAAGTGAGGACATCCATGAAACCCAGATTTTAAAGTGTTGATATTAAAAGGATGCTAAGGTTTATACTTAACCTAGCTACATTGCTTACACAACACCAAACATTATTATGACCTTACCTTCCTAGTGAAAGGGATTATACTAGCCTACGTGGTTTAAGTATAAGGTTTGGAAAAGGAATACAAGTTATAACACACAACATAAACTATGGTTCCAGCGCATCCTAAGGAGCTCGATGGTGAACACAAATGGGAATGACCCTAAATATAGGAAAGTGGGTTTTAATTAAAACTTATGGTGCGAGTAGATAGGGAATTTAATGAACCACGTGAAGAGTTGGTGTAGGGTTTACATGTAAGGGTTAAACCCTAACTATATGTTGTCTCTGCATGATAAATGTTGTTGTTTTTTTGAAGGAGGAGAGCCGAGCTCTCTCGGCCATCATGGCCACCAGAGATCACGGAGCTCTGTCTTGGTAATAAATTACATGCAGAGTTGCCTTTATTTTTAGGTTGTTGTCAATGTACTAAGTTTTTAACAAGAAAAAGGTTGTTGTATCTCTCAGCTCTTGTACAGACTCACAGAGGTAAGCTTTGGTCTTCGAAATGGTAAGTTTTCTTTTGTAATCGTTTATGAAATTAATGTTCTGACTGTTCGACAATGGTTCGATGCTTGGAAGAGTTTCCAGTCGGTACTTTTAGTTGCTCCCAGTTGATCCCTTCCTTGGTTGTGGTCTCAGTGTGATCTTTATTGTGGATATGAAGGTTCCAATGGTTAAAAGGAAAACCATGTAAGCCTCGGGACTTCACCATGGTGCCTCTGTGGTCTCTAGTTTTGTAAAAGGTGTCAGTGTTGGTCTTTGATGCTAGTGCTGGTCTTTATTTTGTTTGTTTGCAATCCATTTGGCTATTGTATTCACGGTGACTGAACTTGTAAATGTTTCTGGGTTCAAACCTCAGTTGAGGTTTCGAACGTTTTAACTTACTAATGAAAGAAGCGCTACTGTGTTGTCGTTTTCCTTCAGTGTTTTGGTCTGTGTCGATACTATATCTTATTCGGTTGTGTATTTGTATTTGTAGTTGTTATTTATCATATTGTTATGGTAAAACCCCACTATAAAACTTGTGTTGTAAAATCTTAAACCCTTGATGAAAATAGAATCCGATATTACTGTTGTTAAGATTCAATATGCTAAGACAGAAAATAGCAGCATTACATTCCATTTCACAATAATAGCATATACAGGATCACTGAAGAAACAACAAGCATAGCATAAACACAAGAGACAGAGATTTATCCTGGGAAACCCTCATGGGGTAGAAAACCCAGCAAAGCTTCCTCAATATAGATGACCAGCAATATACAAAGATGAAACCCTGAGACATGATCTCCTCCTCCACAATAGCAGACCTCTTCTCCACAAGTGTGATCTCCTCAAGTGTGTGTGTGTATCAAATGAGGAACACACCTCCTCTATTTATACACTACTCTGATATGTATTTTACACAAGTACATGTAGGCTCGTATTCAACCATTAGGTTAAATACCCCATTATAACTGACTGGGCCGACCCCCACATGGTGGGTCTAATAACCCTAGTTACCACACCCAACTCGGAGGAATAAACATCTCCGAATTTATAGTATAATCACATCGGAGGTATGGAACATCTCTGAAATAAATAATATACAAATATAATATTCTTTGAAGTTACAATATTTCAACACTCCCCCTTAACGAGAAGGATATTATAACAGTATCTGCACGAGCAAGGAGTCATCAACATCATACATGATACATCTATAAATCATTGGAAGCTTTCTCAACATCATCAGTAACTCAAGCAGTTACTGGAACATCAACACCTTCAGTACTGAGTCTTTCTCTTCTGCAGCACTCGAACAACTACAACAACATCAACATCTGGATCCTCACGATCATCAGTATCGTCATCTCATGATCATCAGCATCGTCATCACACGATCATCAGCATCGTCATCACACGATCATCAGCATCGTCATCTCACGATCATCAGCATCATCATCACACGATCATCAGCATCGTCATCTCACGATCATCAACATCGTCATCTCACGATCATCAACATCGTCATCACACGATCATCAACATCGTCATCACACAATCATCAGCATTGTCATCTCACGATCATTAGCATCGTCATCACACGATCATCAACATCGTCATCACACGATCATCAGTATCGTCATCACACGATCGTCAGCATCGTCATCAACACAGGTATCCATAACAATACAAGTATCCACATCATTAGTACAAGTATTCATGCCAATACAAGTATACATATCATCAATACAAGTATCCATACTGATACAAGTAATCATGTCATCAATACATGTATCCTACCGATACAAGTAACCACATCATCAATACAAGTATCCTATCGATACAAGTAACCACATCATCAATACAAGTATCATACCGATACAAGTAACCACATCATCAATACAAGTATCCTACCGATACAAGTAACCACATCAAAAATCACTTTCTCGGAGACCATACGTCTACGGATCAATTCAGGGACCGAAGTCCGGGGATGATACAATCCCCACTTCTCGGAGACCATGGGTCTACGGATCAATTCAGGGACCGCAGTCCGAGGATGATACAATCCCCACTTCTCGGAGACCTCACGTCTACGGATCAATTCAGGGACCTAAGTCCGGGGATGATACAATCCCCACTTCTCGGAGACCTCACGTCTACGGATCAATTCAGGGACCTAAGTCTGGGGATGATACAATCCCCACTTCTCGGAGACCTCACATCTACGGATCAATTCAGGGACCTAAGTCCGGGGATGATACAATCCCCACTTCTCGGAGACCTCACGTCTACGGATCAATTCAGGGACCTAAGTCCGGGGATGATACAATCCCCACTTCTCGGAGACCTCACGTCTACGAATCAATTCAGGGACCTAAGTCCGGGGATGATACAATCCCCACTTTTCAGAGACCATACGTCTACGGCTCTCTTTAGGACTGAAAGTCCAGGGATGATCCAATCCCCTCAACTGTCCACTAAGGACTTCATTCTCGGAGACCTCACGTCTACGGCTCTCTTTAGGACTGAAAGTCCAGGGATGATCCAATCCCCTCAACTGTCCACTAAGGACTTCATTCTTGGAGACCTCACGTCTACAGCTCTCTTTAGGACTGAAAGTCCAGGGATGATCCAATCCCCTCAACTGTCCACTAAGGACTTCATTCTCGGAGACCTCACGTCTACGGCTCTCTTTAGGACTGAAAGTCCAGGGATGATCCAATCCCCTCAACTGTCCACTAAGGACTTCATTCTCGGAGACCTCATGTCTACGGCTCTCTTTAGGACTGAAAGTCCAGAGATGATCCAATCCCCTCAACTGTCCACTAAGGACTTCATTCTCGGAGACCTCACGTCTACGGCTCTCTTTAGGACTGAAAGTCCAGGGATGATCCAATCCCCTACCTGTCCACTAAGGACTTCATTTTCGGATACCATACGTCTACGGATCTATTCAGGGACCGAAGTCCAGGGATGATACAATCCCTACCTGTCCACTAAGGACTTCATTTTCGGAGACCATACGTCTACGGATCTATTCAGGGACCGAAGTCCAGGGATGATACAATCCCTACTTGTCCACTAAGGACTTCATTTTTGGAGACCATACGTCTACGGATCTATTCAGGGACCGAAGTCCAGGGATGATACAATCCCTACCTGTCCACTAAGGACTTCATTTTCGGAGACCATACGTCTACGACTCACTTTAGAACATGTGTTCAAGGATGATACAATCCCCAGATGTATTCTCATCAATACAAGTACAAGTATCCTCAACCATACACGTACATTAATCAATACATGTGTCATCAAAAGTATGTATTCTTACCAATACATCTTATCATCAAAAGCATGTATTCTCACCAATACATATAACATCAAAAGCATGTATAAGTAAAACTAAGTATTATAAGTATACGAGTCCTAAATCTAAATATTTCTAAGTATCTAGGTGTAGAGAACAGGTTACCTCATCATCGACCTTGTTGTTCGATGAGACAATCTCATCATCAGTGACTATACTACTCCCCCTTTCGAGGAGGGTCCTTTTGAGCTACACCAAGCTTGTCTCGAAAGTATTCAAATTTCACTCGCGACAGAGGCTTGGTTAGTACATCAGTAACCTGTTACGAATTCAAACTTTATAGTTCCTTTCTGTGTCATATCTTGTTAGATCCCTATGATCTTTGACTTATCATGGAACACTGGATTCTATGTCATATTGATACAACTCTATTTGTCACATAGGATCACAGTTGGTTCTATCTCTAAGTCAAACAATCCTGAAGCCAAACTTCTTCACAACTAGCAGAGCAAACAACCATATATTCTGCTTGTGCTGAGAGCCACACTAGACTGCTTCCAGCTAAACCACGAGATCATGGCTAATCCTAGACAATAACATCCTCTTGATGTGTTCTTCTTGTCTGATACACTTTCTGTCCAATCAGCATCTGAGTAGCCATCTGAAGTCATGATCTCCAAGATAGCACAGATCAAAGTCTATCGTATCCTTTAGGTGCCTCATCACATGCTTTGCAACTATCAGGTGAAAACATCTAGTTTCCACTAGATACTGACTCAAGGTATTCACAACAAAGCATATATCTAATCTAGTATATGTTAGAAACATCAATGACCCAATAATTTGACTGTACAGAGTTATATCCACTAACTCTGATGAGTTATCCCCTAACAGCTCCAAGTTGGAATCCATAAGAGTGGCCATTCCAACACCTCAAGTCATATTTCTCATCATACTTTCCCTGGTTGAGAAATATTCCTTCTGAGCCTTGCCATACTTCCAGACCTAGGAAGTAAAGCGTCAATTTGAGATCTTTCATTTTCATTTCTGCATTGAATGATCTTCTGCATATCTATCTGTGCCATCTCTCGTTAGATGGGTCTGCTAATATGAGCCTTAATATCATTCGAACTCTGTGGTGAGTTCCTTCTTGCATCCATGTCATTTGTGTATAGAAATCATATTCAACCTTGTAGCAAAGGTTGAGATCCACATCACCCATGGTGATCATTAAGCTCATCAATTTATTATCGATCCTAGGTACCTATACAGAACCTGATTCACACTTCTTCTTTAATTACACCATACTTGGAGCAAACATCTTGTCGTGATTCTCTTCCCCTTTCTAAGAGAATCTTCTAGCCATGAGCCTTCTATATTTTGTTTGATTTGTAAATCTTCTTGTTTGAACATCCACCACTTGTACGGTGTCCATCATTCTTCATGACCTTTCCTACAAATCAAAATTAAGTACATGATTAGTAATACTTCATAATCATCAAATCATATTGACATGATAACCTATTATGCATACAGATATCATTTACATAGTGATGCAACTATTTTGACCAATACTTTGGCACAACACTTTCCCATATCATGTATGCATACAGTGGCTATCTAGATGCCTTCCATCTCTACCAGAACATACTATCGAGAGTGTGCACAACTCTCAGCATGTCAGCAAAGAGGTTTCATTCTAGACAAGCAACAATGGAATGTTTGTCCAACTTACCAATCATATGCATATTAGTAGTATACTGTTCAATGTTCTATGAATATTTACACTCAGCATGATATATTATAGGAATACAAATATGCATACAACCTATTACAGGCAATATCATTACTATTTCAAATAACAACTCAAATACTTATCTTTTATGTTTGTGTGGTTGCCTCCCGTTTGATCTTCTGTATGTCTTTTGAACTTCTATTCATTCTGTACCACTATGCATGCTCAAGAGTCATCCTCATGATCTCATACACAAACATACACTCATTAGTATATTCTAAATGCTATCAAAACATTATATTACTAAATAATCTTGAAAATGTATAGTCATGATTATAGTTAATAAACATTAGTATTCAAGATTTTAGGGAAGACTTCTTTTACTCATGCATATCATCAATCAAGATAAAAGATATAATATGCATAATCCCTTGATTACTAACTTTATGAATAAGCATAACCAATCATTCCAATTATACTTATATAAGGGATCCTAACACAAGGTAAGATTCATGGGAAACATACCTGGATTAGTATACCTACTTGGTTATGTACAACATACCTCGTAAGTAGAACAAAGATTATGGATGAGTCTTTGTCTTCATGTTTTCATGGTCATGGAGCCTGATTTGTGTTTTGTGATGTACCTGTATCTTGTTAGTAGACAACATCAACCTCACACAACATCATAATGCATTAGTACAATCATAAGTTTCAACACCCTAACCAATGAATATCTTCTATCATGCATTCATAATTTTGTTAAGGTGATACAACAAATCTAAAATCAAGATTGTACTAACCGTAATAACATGAAGACAAACATACCATAAACTTAATCATGAACAAATCTCAAAACATACCTCGATGAGTCATACCTGTCGAGATCGCTTGTAATCTCCTTATGTAAAGCCTTAGCCTCATCTCCCTCTGAAACAGTAACTCCTTCACTTATGCAGGTGACCAATCCATCTTCTTCTAGGATTAACCCTATCCACTTGATTTGCAAGAACTGGACCTGGAGCTGGATATGGGTTTGTCAGAGAAACCCCAAAAATTCAAACTTTGAATTTCAAACTTCCGAAAGGATAGAAATATGCGCCTTGATGAGCTGATCAAACTGATATATTCAGAATTTGAAAACTGCAAAGTTTCACTCCTCAATTTTGCCTTTGAAACTTCCGGATTCACTGGACGTGACCTTGAACTGGGGTTTGATGAATCCCACTCTTCTTCCCAATCAAAATTTTTGATCCAAAGCTCTAAGCTTCTATTTTTCTGAGCAGCTTCCAGCCATGGTCACAGATTTCAAAAATTCCCATTTTTACAAAAGCCCTAATTTTCCACTTTTCTGATCAAAGTCCCGAACTAGGGTTTGATCAAGCCCGACCTTCTGCCCAACCAAAAAATCTGATCTTGGTCTCTAAATTTCTATTTTGATGAGTAGCATTCAGCCGTGGTCTCCGTTTACAAAAATTCCAACTTTCTTCAAAGCCCTAAATTCCGGAAGCCATGAATGAAGGTACTCAAAAATAATTCTATTTTGACTGAAATATGTACCTGATTGTTTCTGGTGTAACTCCAAACTCTTCAATCCACAGGGTCTGAAAAAGTTTTCTGAGATAGCCTGACCTGTTATCTTTCCATCCTAATAGGTTTGACCTCAATTGGATTCTCTGAGAGAGAGTTATGTCAAATGTCGCAACGTGACCTGTTTTGGGATAAAACAGAAGAGCGAACTTGTACGGTGTGCCACGTGTCACTGTTTGAACTTCGGCCTCTGAAAACATTTCCTGAGGTAGCTCGGCCTGTTATCTTTCCATACTGACAAGTCTGACCTCAATTGGACTCTCTGAGAGAGAGTTATGCCAAGTGTCGCAACATGACCTGTTTATGGGATAATACAAGAGAGCGAACTTTTACTGAGTGCCACGTGTCACTGGTTCAACTTCAGCCTCTGAAAAATTTTCTGAGATAGTACAGACTGTGTACTACCTTTCACTTTTTACGAAATTTCATTTGGAGCTTCCTAGCCCAAGATATGACCTTTTTCCCAAGGTCACCTGATTTTGACCCAGATCTGGAAGAGGCAGAAACCCTATACTGTACAGATCATAAATCATAAAGTACAACGAATTAGAGGTTGTACTTTGGACACAAGATACCTGGAGATTTAATCTTCGTCCTGTAAAAATTTCAGATCCGAAAAATTCGCCAAAACGGATTTATAGCGAAAGTGCTACGATGACTGGTTTTTGCTATGTAAAACCCTAACCTTCAAATTGTCGTAAGTAAAGCAAGTGTCGTTAGTGCCATACCTTGTCTTCCTTCAGGTTAGCTCTGATACCATGTTAAGATTCAATATGCTAAGACAGAAAATAGCAGCATTACATTCCATTTTACAATAATAGCATATACAGGATCACTGAAGAAACAACAAGCATAGCATAAACACAAGAGACAGAGATTTATCCTGGGAAACCCTCATGGGGTAGAAAACACAGCAAAGCTTCCTCAATATAGATGACCAGCAATATACAAAGATGAAACCCTGAGACATGATCTCCTCCTCCACAATAGCAGACCTCTTCTCCACAAGTGCGCTCTCCTCAAGTGTGTGTGTGTATCAAATGAGGAACACACCTCCTCTATTTATACACTACTCTGATATGTATTTTACACAAGTACATGTAGGCTCGTATTTAACCATTAGGTTAAATACCCCATTATAACTGACTGGGCCGACCCCCACATGGTGGGTCTAATAACCCTAGTTACCACACCCAACTCGGACGAATAAACATCTCTGAATTTATAGTATAATCACATCGGAGGTATGGAACATCTCCGAAATAAATAATATACAAATATAATATTCTTTGAAGTTACAATATTTCAACAACTGTAACTTGTTGTTCGCCATTTCTTGTTTTGAGGCGTAAACTTTTATTTGGGATTTAGTTTGGGTTTTGAGTTTTGAAACCAACTTTGTTTGTAAAAGAAAGTTTAGAAAAACATGAAGGCTAAAACTTACACTATCATGATCCTTTCAAATAGGCTCTTAGGAGACTATGTCGACCATGTATCAGCTTGAGCCTGTTAATTTTATTTAAAAATATCAGCGGTTGAACCCTTATGGGTTTCAAACCTTTGACTTGTGAATATCTTTTAAGTTTTCTAAGTTTTCGAAGGTTTTGAAGTTTATTAAAACTAATTAGTAATAGGGTTTGACCCTGCACTGAACCCTAAAACTGGGTTGGATTTTGATTATGTGCGTGCATTAAATAAATGTTGTATTTATATGAGTTGGGAAAAACCTTAGTGAGTCTCAAACATGAGACTGTTCTTTGATGAAGACTTACTTTGTTTGTACTGATAAATGATGGGTTCGTTAACCTTAACAGGCATTGCGCATTGAATTGTATCTTTGTTTTTAATTAATTTATTTGTTGTATAAGTATGGGTATTTAAGAGTTATGGTTATATATTACTCCCTACTTCAAGTATCATGTTTGATCCGTGTTTAGTATTTTAAACTTGTTTATTATTTGAACTTGTGATAAGTTATGAAATGATTTTGCATTGATACTATGAGTCTCTCGAATGTATTATGTTTGCAAAAATGTGTAAGATAGCATAAAATCGAAATGTTTTTATATATACCAAGGGTTTGTAAATATATTTGTTGTTGCTTCCAGGTTTTAAACTATTCATAAAAGAAGATCAGTATATAATAATGAAAACATTATTCTGCCTAAGATATATTATCTGTTTAACATCAAATAAACTCTACTATTTTACAACTTGTAAATGCTATAAAACAGAGATATTTCCTAGGAATTAATACAGTATGCATTCTATAAGGAAATCTATATCTATTATGATTATAAAGATCAATATCTTTTGAAACTCTTCAAATCATTTTCAATCTCTATTAATTAAACATCTTCTTGTACTAAAGTACATCACTTCTAAGTGAAATGAAAAACACAAGAAGAAATTTATATTCATCATTTATCAAATCATTCCATCTTTTACTCAGAAATTAATTATCAATTCTTTGTAAAACTCAAACTACTTTTCAAGTTAGATAATCCAACAATTAAATAAATGAAATATTTCAGAAATATAACAGTAAGATAGAATGAAATAAACTAAGACAATATAGATCCTGTTTAGAAACATAGCGGCGACAAACACCCAAAGAAGACTGTTCCTCTCAACCCTCTCCTGAAAGAAGCCAAGTCTTACTTTCTTTAGGGCCTCAATCCTATTCACTGAACCACTTGGACAAATATTCCATGTAGAAGCATGTGACAATCTTTCTGAAACTCAACAATCATGTATACTTGCATAAACACTCTCTTCACTCAACAACATAAGACATATTTACACTGCAACTCATTACTTAGCTTATCCCCTCATCGAATCTCTACTCTAGGAATGTGTGAGCTTCCTATTCAAATTCGATGGCTATATAAAGAGTGCCTATATCTTAGGGATTAGTTTATCAATTAATGAGCCACCTGCTTAGTTACACCATCCTTGGGAAACATAACCACTTTTTAAGGGAAGTTTCCCCCTCCAACAACTAGTAAGTGAGTGTAGATGCTGCCACTTATCAATTTCCTTTTACAACAGTTTCATTCCTCGTAGTGGGTCAGTGAACACTCTTCAACAGTCCTCTTTTGATGAGTGTCTCCTATTTTATTTTATTAAATAATAATAATATTCAATTATAGTCATCCTTGACCAACCTTGGTCAATAACATAAAAATTTAAAATAAGTTTTAAAGTAATTTTTTTCCACAAACATAAAATGTTTCAAGTACTAGGTAGGTTACAAACACCCCCTCTTAAGTTCAACATCGTCCTCGATGTTGCTTAAGCAATATATGACTCCTCCTGGAACAAAAATGGATATGCTTCCTGCATATGACTCTCCAATTCCCAGGTTGCTTCATTTGGAATAAGGTGCTTCCATTGCACCTTTACATGTCCAATGGTGCAATTCCAGGGTAAAATTTCTCTCTTGTCTAGGATACAATCCAATTCCACCTGTATGTCATTCCAATTGATTACATGAGTACCATCATGTACATACTTTTTCAAAATAGAGATATGAAATACATTATGTATTTTCAGATTAGGTTGTAAGGCTAAGTGATAAGCCACTGGTCCAAATCTAGATAATATTTCAAAAGGTCCACAATACCTGGGTGCTAACTTAGCACATTTCCCCAACTTAAATGAGCTCTTTTCGTGTTTTACCTTGACAAACACATGCTCACCAACTTGGAATTCTTTCTGATTTCTTTTCAGATCTGCATGACTCTTTTTTCTGTCTTGTGCAATTTTTAGATTGCTTTGTACCTGTTTAACTATTAGTTCCATCTCTTTGAATAACTCAGGTCCTAACATCAACCTGTCAACTGGATTACTCTATGAGATGGGTGTATTACAATTTCTACCATACATAATTTCAAAAGGACTAAGTTTAGTTGAAGCTTGATAGTAATTATTATAAGCAAATTCAACTAGGTGCAAATAGTCTTCCCATTTAGTTGGTTGATCTCTAACATACATTCTTAACATATCTTCTAAATTCTGATTTACTCTTTCAGTTTGTCCGTTAGTTTGCGGATGAAAATATGTACTAAAATTTAACTTGGTATCCAAACCTTTAAACAATGATTTCTATAAATTTCCATTAAATTTAGAATCTTGATAAGAACTTATTACCTTAGGAATTCCATGCAAAAGAAAAACTTGCTTCATAAACATGTCAGCAATATTAGCATCTTTAAAAGTAGTTTTAACATGTATAAAATGAGTTGCCTTGCTAAGCTTATCCACCTCTACCATTATTGAATCATTTTGCTTTTGATTTTTAGGCAAACTAGTTATAAAATCAATGCTGATAATTTCACATTTCCAATTTGGAATTGGAAATAGCTGTAATAAACTAGCTGGGTGTTGATGCTCAGCTTTTACTGGCTATAATAAACCAAATTTGTTTGGTAAGTGATGACTGCTGCCATAAAATTTAATTTTTCATTTTTTCTTAAGGCATTGACCACCTTATTCTCTTTCCCATTTATATGTTTAATATCGAAATCATATTCGCTAAGGAAAGCTAACCACGTAGCTTGCCTTGCATTCACATTTGGTTGATCCAACAAATATTTTAAGACTTTATTATCAATCATTAACCAAAAATTTCTACCAATTAGATGATGACGCCACATTTTTAAGTCATAGGTAGCGTAATTATTTTCATTAATTTTAAGCTTTCTTGACTTATACGCTATTACGTAACCTTCTTATGTTAAGACTCTGCCAAGGCCATCATTCCATGAATCGGTGCATACAACAAAGTCCTTGTTTCGATCTGCAATTTTTAGAATAGGTGCAGTAGTTAACAGTTCTTTCAATTTCTTAAAACTTTCTTCACACTTTTGATCCCAAACAAATTTATTTCCCTTTTTCTGTAAAGAGGTTATAGTATTTGTGATTCTTGAGAATCCTCCAATAAATTTTTTGTAGTAACCTGCGATTCCCATAAACGATCGTACACTGGTTACATCTTTAGGGACAAGCTATTTGTTAATTGCTCTTATTTTATCAGGGTCATCTACGATTCCATCCTTGGATATCACATGACCTAAATACTGTATTTTATCTTTGAAAAAATCACACTTACTAAATTTAGTGTACAATTTATGTTCTCTTAAGACTTGTAAAATTATTTGTAAGTGTTCATCGTGTTCTTCTTTAGTCTTTGAGTAAATTAAAATGTTTCCAATGAAAACAATTACGAACTTATCTAAATACTTATGTAAAACATTATTCATTAGACACATGAAAACTACTGGAGTGTTAGTTAGCCCAGAAGTCATAATTACAAATTCATAATGTCTGTAATGGGTTCTGAAAGCAGTTTCAAAGATATCCTCATCTTTAATTCTAACTGGATGATACCCTGATCTCAAGTTGATTTTCAAAAATATCATTGCTCCACGTACTTGATCAAACAGATCATCTATGCAGGGAAAAGGATATCTGTTTTTAATCATCATTTTATTTAACTAATGGTAATCTATGCATAAACGTAATTTACCGTCCTTCTTTTTAACGAAAATGAAAGGTGCTCCCCAAGGAGACACACTTGGTCTTATGTAATTTTTATCAATTAATTCTTTTAACTGTGATTTTAATTCGTTAAGCTCTAAGATTTCCATCCCGTAAGGATATTTTGAGTTGGGTACCGCACCAGCTACTAACTCAATGGTGATGTCCAATTCCCTTTTTGGAGGTAGTCCTAGAATTTCTTCCAGGAATACATCTGAAAAATCTCTTAGGATTGGTATATCGTCGAGTTTTAATTTATCTTCCTTAGTAGCATGTTCATCATTTATTACAATCACAATAAATACTTTACATCCCTTATGTACAACCCTTTTCATTTGCAAGGAAGAAATCTCTCTAACTAATGTTTTTCTAGGGATTCCTTTTACTGTTACTGTTTCTCCTTTATCATTCAAGCATGTAAATGTCTATTCAAAAAAATTCAGAACTACCCTATGCTTTTCCAGCCAATCCATTCCGATTAAAACATCATAAGATCCTAATGGTAATACATTCAGCTTAACATGAGTCTTACACTGATTCATAAACAATTCACAGTCTTTAACATAATCAACTACCTTTCTTTTGTTTCATGTAGCTAATTGAACTAGCCAAGACTTTTCAAACTTTTCTACCTTTAATTTATAGCTTTCAACTAAGCCAGGTGATACATAACTTAAACTAGCACCTGGTTCGATTAAAATAGAAATGGATCCGTCTTGTAGCATACCTTCTATTTCGACCATTGAAGTCTAATGATTAGCATGCCGCTTCTCCAAGGCTGCATTGATCCTGGGCATTTCCCTCGCTAAGTCACCAACTGTTGTTTCTTCCTGTCCTGTATGAATGTTGTTGACGTTCCTCTTTTTGTTAGGACAATTGTTTGCATAATGTGGTCCTTGACACTCAAAACATTTTACAGATCTCTTTGGTTCATTACTTTCAGCATAATTATTAGGCACGTCTCTATTTCTTGTAGCTGTAAAATTCTGCTGTGTATTGGTTTTAAAGTTATTTCCCTGAAAACTTCTGTTAGGAAAACTTTGCTTGTTATTTCTGGAATTCTTGTCAACTTAAAAATCTTCCTTCTTTGTTTGATATTACTTGGTTTATTAACCCTCCAGCTAGATATAATTTCTCTCTCCCTGTTATGTTCATAACCGAAACTTGCCTTCCTCATAGCTTCTTTAAGAGTCTTGGGGTTGTCATACTCAATTCTGTCTTTAATATTAAAAGGTAAACAACTCAAAAATGTTTGTACTTTAGGATTTTCATCAACAATGTAAGGTACATGCCTTAATAAACTTAAGAATTTACTGTTTAGTTCTTTTATGTTCATAGAGCCTAGTTTTAAATCATAGAACTCTTTAGTTTTTTTCTTCAAAGCATTGATAAGACATAAATTTCTTCTTAAAGTATCTTTTAAAAGCACTCCAAGTTACACTCTTTTCTTTTATTGCTTTAACTCTCTTTATATCTTTCCACCATATATCTGCTTTCCCAATTAGATTATAAATGGCCATCTTAGTTTTCAGTCTTTAAGAATAATCATATATTTGAAAGTATATTTTCTGTTAGGAACCCATGTCTTTACTTTCTTAGTATATTGTTGTTGGACGCATATGCTTTGTAAGTCGTCCTGTAGTATTTGTTGATCCATAGTTTATATTAGCCCATAGTATTGACCCATAGTATTGGACGCATATGCTTTGTAAGTCGTCCCATAGTATTATATGTCCCATGGTTTTGAATCATAGTATTGGCGGCTAGACTTATCCCATGGTTTGTATTGACACATAGTATTGACCCATGGTATTGGTGCCTAGACTTAGTATATAAGTGTGTGTTGAGGCCTATGAAGGCACCGTGAATTTAATTGTATTGAGCTTGCTCAAAGGAGGTTGCCCCCTCGAAGTGGCCCATGATCAATATAAAAGTGATTCTGAGTTCTATTATTTTTGATAACTCGTGTATTTGCATTAATTAATTATTGCAGGTTCATCACATCTGGTATCAGAGCACTTTCTTGGGCTTGTTGGGTGAAATTTTTGCCAAACTTTTTTGGCATCTGTTGCAGGTTCAGATTTGGGAATAATCCCTATCTGCTTAACTATGGGAAGTACTTGGGCATAAGCCCTAAAACTCATTGTGAGGAGTACCACAGGAACCCCGAAGTAGCTGGCCCATTGAGAGGACCTGCCAGCGAAAAGGGCAACGACCGCTACGTGATTGACTGGTTCCCACTCGTGAGGTAAACCAAGAGTTGACGTTTGTGGCAAAGCGGTTATCAGTTTTACCTGAGCCGTGGAATGAGGGGTACTGCCCCAATATGCAAGCCGTCAGAAAGCATTGGTGGCCGAGTGAAACCCTTGAACTGTTAGGAAGCCGCACATACTTGGGGTCCATATATATTTTCAGCTGAACTATTGCCGATCACTTCTGCTCCAGATCCAGCCATTTCAGATCTATTATGAAAGTCGTTCCAGATCCAGTCGTCATTTCAGATCTAGCCATTTTTGATCCCTTCTGCGCCATTGCAAATTTATCTATTCCAGATCCCTTCCAAGCCGTAGCTACTCCAGCGTGGAAAAAAAAAGTATAAAATTCAATTTTTTCTCCATATCTCCCTTGTTTTCACTCTGTTTCCCTTGAAATTTTCGGGGAACCCCTGTCATCCCATTCTGCATACTTCATTCCTGAGGACCCTATCCCCAATTCCCTTTCCCAAAGCCCGAAATCCCACATTTGTCTATTTTTAGGGTTTTCCATGACTTCCTCAGATTTCACCCAATCACCTTCAAATTTCACCATAGAGTTCCTTTCTGAATTCTGCTTCTTTGTCCCCCTCTGCCAAATTTTCCCATTCTTTCACCCCTCTTCTGAAATCCTCATTTTTGCTTCCCTGTCTATTCGACAATGTCCAAAACCTCGTCAAACCCCAATTACCCTTCAGATTTTTTCCAAGTCAAGATTTTCCTTTACTAAAGCAGTTTTTGTTTTTGTTTTCCTACCCAGTCAACCAAAAAAAAATAAAAAAAATTCCTGGTTATTGTTGTCACCCGCGCAGGAGCAAAAACCATGGAGGACGCACTTGCATCCATCCAAACCAAACTCCAAGATCTGGATGAAAATTTTTTCAAGCTCCATCTTCAGCATTTAGCCATGAACAATACCTGACAGCTAGAATATTTTGCAGCCACCGGGTTCTCTTCTTCCATCAATTTTCGTGGGTTGAAGCTTGATTTTCCTCGCTTCAATGGTACTGATCCGACTGGATGGATATACCGAGCAGAACAATATTTCAGTCTGCATAATACTTTTGATGTTCAGAAAGTTTCACTTGCATCCTTTCATTTGGAACAGGAAGCCCTTCAATGGTATCGTTGGTACATCGAAGCTCATCCCGAGCCAAACTGGACAGATTTTTGCCAACTCTTTTTGTCACGATTTGGTCCTAGTTCTTTTGACGACTTCATAGGATCACTCACTAAACTTCACCAAACTGGCACAGTGAGAGAGTATCAGACGGAATTTGAGAAACTAGCCAATCACACAGAAGGATTGTTCGATGAATTCTACAGGAGTTGTTTTATCAGTGGTCTGAAGGATGAAATCCGCTCAGAGGTCAAAATGTTTTGTCCCAACACAATGATGGAAGTCCTAGGGTTGGATAAGCTGGCTGAGGACAAGATCGAATCTCAACAACGCTCCAAACCCACATTTGTTCCCTTCAAAAATATGGGTTCCCAATGACCTCCCATCATGTTTGATCCTCAACCAACTCCTATCAAGCAATTGTTTGAAACAGAGATGCAGGCACGCCGAGAAAAAGGGCTTTGTTAGAATTGTGATGAGAAATTCACTCGGGGACATAGATGTGTTCAACAGAAGCTCTATCTCGTGGATGTGGAATCTCTACCTACCTCAGAACCTGATGAAGAAGCTCCAGATACAATAGATGATCAGGTCGACATTCAACACCCGCCTGTTGACACCCCATCTCAAGACGACCCACCCAAGATCTCTCTCCATGTTGTAACCGACGTCACCACCCCACAAACAATACGAGTCAGGGGATACTTCAAGAAGCTCCCTCTTACCATACTCATTGTTTCTGGTAGCACTCATAACTTCATTGATCCTCGGATTGCTAAAAGGGCTTATTGTTTTGTCCATCATTGCTCCAACTTTGAAGTCATGGTTGCCAATGGGGGCACCTTACCTTGCAAGGGGAAGTGTCATAATGTGCGTATCTCTATGGAAGATTATAACCTGCGCTCTCACATGTTTTCCTTGTCCTTAGGCGGATGTGATGTGGTTTTTGGCGTTCAATGGTTACACACACTTGGCCCCATCTTATGGGATTTTGCTGAACTTTGGATGCAATTTCCAGTCAATGGGACACAACACAAATTTATGGGCTTACAATCAGGGTCTCTCTGCATCATCAGTTCACATCGCCTGGAAAAAATACTTAAGAAGAATTCACATGGTGTCATCGCTCATCTCCATTCCATTCAAATGCAACCATCAACAGTATCCACTACTTCCTTGGATAGATATGCAGGTGTTTTTGCTGAACCAATGAGCTTGTTGCCTTCAAGAGACCTTTCCGGTAAGAATTTTGCCGCATCTACCTCTCAACAAGAAATGATGACTATTTTCATACAATCCAGAAGTGGCAGCCATCCCTATTGGGGAATTATTTTTGCATCAAGACTGATCTCTAGAGTCTGGAAACTTTCATGGAATAACGGGTCTCCTCCCCAACACAACTAAAATGGGTTATCCAACTCATGGGTTATGACTATGCGACCACTTACCATAAGGGTAAGGACAATATGGTGGAAGATTCTCCTCCTCGCACATTTGATGACCCAATTTCTCTTACAACTATTTCTCTGCTTGTTCCAAATTGGTTGCAATTTGTTCAATGGGGCTATCTCTTCTATTAACTCCATGCTTCTTCATCAGTAGGGAACTCTGGGTTCCTCAAAACGTATGACCAGGAACAATGTAACTTCTTTTGGTAGGGACTCAAAAGAACAATTCAACGGATGGTGGTTGACTATGATACTTTCTAGGTCAACAAGGGTGAAACGACCCTCCTTTCAGGACTACTCGAACCCTTACCCATCCCTCCATAGATTTGGACAACTATTTCTATGGATTTTCTAGAAGTGCTCCAATGGTATAGTACCACATCTCAAAGGACACCATATGAAGTAGTCTATGTACATGCACCACCAGTTCTTCTTCCATACACCTTCAGCAGCTCCCCAGTTCAGGTAATTGACTCAATTCTTCGAAACCATGATCAACTTCTTCTCATTCTGGCGAACAATTTTCACATGGCAAGAATTCGACTGAAACAACAAGCCGATCAGCACCGTTCTGAGCGCACTTTTCACATCGTTGATATGGTTCTTCTTCGTCTACAGCCTTCCATGCAATCCTCCCTGAAACTCCAAAGGCACTAGTGGCTTGGAATGAAACTCGAGGATGCTACAGGGGACCCACTCCTTCAGATTCTGCATCAATTTCCACATCTAAATCTTTGAGGACAAAGCTTTTTCTAAGGGAGAGGGGATGTTAGGAACCCATGTCTTTACTTTGTTAGTATATTATTGTTGGACACATATGCTTTGTAAGTTGTCTTGTAGTATTTGTTGATCCATAGTTTATATTAACCCATAGTATTGACCCATAGTATTGGACGCATATGCTTTGTAAGTCGTCCCATAGTATTATATGTCCCATGGTTTTGACTCATAGTATTGGCGCCTAGACTTAGCCCATGGTTTGTATTGACACATAGTATTGACCCATGGTATTGGTGCCTATACTTAGTATATAAGTGTGTGTTGAGGCCTATGAAGGCACCGTGAATTTAATTGTATTGAGCTTGCTCAAAGGAGGTTGCCCCATCGAAGTGGCCAGTGATCAATATAAAAGTGATTCTAAGTTCTATTATTTCTGATATCTCATGTATTTGCATTAATTAATTATTGCAGGTTCATCACATTTTCATTCCGGACAACCATGCTTTGGATTCCTCACCCTTTTCTATCTCACCTTTGAACGTTGGGGGTTTTATCTTCTTGAACTCCCCTAATATCTCTTCATAAGGTTTGTACTTCCTCTTCTTAAGACTGTAGACACTATCACTGTTGTCAATGGAATATCTATGTTTTCTCCTATGCATTTTAACATTAGCTTCAGAAGATGAATCACTTTCATTATCATATAATTTTAACTTCTTACCTCTGTGATGATTAGACATGGTTCCAGATTCAAATTTAAATTCAGTCCTTTTATCTTTTCCATCATTATGAAATTTATCTAGTAGTATCTGATTCAGTCCTTCATGCGCCTTCAGAATCCTTTCATTTTCTTCCTTAACAATTTTTATTTCATCCTTTAAATCTTTAACTGTTCAAAGTAATTCAAATGAATTATCATTTAATTCTACAAATATGTTTTCTTCGTTACAATGCTCATGTTCATTATTATTTTGTTCATGATGAGATCTATCATTAGCAGATTCCTCTGGTCCTTCCATGACCTGCAAATTAAATATAGACTGTGCTATATAGAAACAAATTTGAAGCAAAAATCAATAATTGTATTTTTTTGTTTTGCGCGAGTTGAGCCACTTTCAGGCCTAGAGTATGAACTTGCGCTCTGATACCACATGTAACATCCTCAAATTTCATCAAAATTTAAAATTTTCTAAGCAGCTTTAAAAGCTATAAATACTATGCAGAAAGTAAAATCTATAATAGTTTAGCTCTTCATTAATGATCTTAAACTTAAGATCTTAATTGCGAAACTTATTTGTTTACAATAGTCTTCAATTATTAAAATGTGTCTTTAAACAACATTAAAGAGATATGCAATCCTATGTCTATAGTTGAAATGATATCTGACCATACTTGTACAAAATTTCTTTTACTTGTTCTTGTAAAATATCTCATGCATATATTGGTTCTATTATGATATTCATAAGGTGATATTTATTTGTCCTTAAGGTATTAAAGTAGGACTTTGTATCTTATTTACTGTTTGAAATGTATTGTTGTAGTATTACATTAACAACTTTACAATGTTAAGATGCTTAAAGTATCTGTTTCTTGGAAGGGACTTAAGTGAAGCTCAGAGGCTTACGTAGCTATAACAAGCTAAAGCATACTACTGGCTCTATCTAGGTTATAGATGAGGACATCCATTAAACCCAGATATTAAAGTGTTGATGTTAAAAGGATGCAAAGGTTTATAATTAACCTAGCTACATTGCTTACACAAGGCCAAACATTATTATGACCTTACCTTGCTAGTGAAAGGGATTATACTAGCCTACGTGATTTAACTATAAGGTTTGGCAAATGAATAAAATTTATAACACACAACATAAGCAATGGTTCTAGCGCATCCTAAGGAGCTCGATGGTGAACACAAATGGTAATGACCCTAACTATAGGAAAGTGATTTTTATTTAAAACTATGGTGTGAGCAGACAGGGCATTTAATGAACCACGTGAAGAGTTGGTGCAGAGTTTACATGTAAGGGTTAAACCCTAACTATACTGTGAAGAACCTGCAACAATTAATTAATAAGAATATGTGAAACAATAGAAATGACAGAACTTAGAATCACTTTTATATTGATTGCAGGCCACTTCGAGGGGGAAACCTCCTTTGAGCAAGCTCAATACAAATAACTTCACGGTGCCTTCATAGGTTTCAACACACACTTATATACTAAGTCTAGGCACCAATACTATGGTTCAAAACCATGGGCCAATTCAAACTATGGATCAACATTATTATGGGCGACTTACAAAGCATATGCGCCAAACAACAATAACACAACTATGGATCAACCAACACTACGGGACGACTTACAAAGCATATGCATCCAAGAACAATATACTAACAAAGTAAATAGAAGGGTTGACATGGGTTTCTAACATCCCCTCTCCCTTAGAAAAAGTTTTGTCCTCAAAGCTTTAGATGTGGAAATTGATGCAGAATTGGACGGAGTGGTTCCCCTGTAGCATCTTCGGGTTGCATTCCGGGCCACTAATGCCTTTTGAGGTTCAGGAGGATTGCTTGGAATGCTAAGGAAGAACCATATCAGCTGCGTGAAAAGTGCACTCTGAATGGTGCTGAGTGACCTGTTGTTTTAGTCGAATTCTTGCCATGTGAAGATTTTCCTACAGAATGAGAAGAATCTGATCGTGGTTTTGAAGAACTGAGTCAATTTCCTGAACCGGGGATATGTTGAGGGTGTATGGAAGAAGAACTGGCAATGCCTATCCATAGACTACTTCATATGGTGTCCTTGTAGACATGGTCTTGTACCACTGGAGCGCTTCTAGGAAATCCATAGAAATAGTTGTCCAAATCTGTGTAGGGATGGGAAAGGGTTCGAGCAGTCCCGAAAGGAGTGTCGTTTCACCCTTGTTGAACTGGAAAGTATCACAGTCAACCACCATCTGTTGAATTGGTAGTTTCAATCCCTAACAAAATAAGTTACATTGTTCCCGGTCATACTTTTGTAGTAACCCAGAGTGCCCTGTCGATGAAGAAGCATGGAGTTCATAGAAGAGACAACCCTGTTGAACATATTGGAACCAGTTTGGAACAAGCAGAGAAATAGTTGTAAGAGAAACTGGGTCATCAAATGTGCGATAAGGAGCATCTGCCACCATATTGTTCTTACCCTTCTTGTAAGTGATCGCATAGTCATAACCCATGAGGTGGATAACCCATTTCAGGTGTGTTGGGGAGGAGACCGATTGTTCGAGGAAAATTTTTAGACTCTGGAGATCAGTCTTGATGCAGAAATAATTCCCTAATAGGGATGGATGCCACGTCGGAAGTAAATACAGAGGGAAGGGACTACGATGCAAGGCCCTTCTCTCAACCAAGTCATATGGAAGAAAAAATCTACTGATGCACAACAAGAATCAATTGAAACTGTTGTAGCAATGGGAGACTTTGCAGGAGCTAATTATGAATCAGTCACTTCTATGAACAAATAAATTGAGGCTAAGAAACAAGAATTGTAGAAGCTCAAAGAGAAGCAAACTAAAATCGAAGAACAACATCAATATCAACTCCAAGAGTTGAGAAATCAGCATGATAGACAGGTGAAATACTTGCAAGTACATAACACATCCCTCCAGCAACAGCTACAGGAAGCGCAAGTGCTAAACAATGGCTATGCTGAGAAGATCACACTTCTTGAGCAGTAGTTGAAGGATGCAGTGGCTGTGGTAGGCACTTATTCCTTCCCAATATTTTCTGCAGAGGAATTCAAATAATTTTTGTTGAAGGTGAATCAAGATTATAATAACCTATTGGTTTAGTTTTTTGAGTTCCTAGATGACATCAGGGAGACTTACCATGCTTTTGAACATCCGATTGATGACCTCTTCACATATAATCACAAAAGGGAGGATGCACTTTGGGATATTGAAGATGTAAGAGATTGGAAAACGTACATCAGAGATAAGCATGAAGACATACCTGTTATCGAAAGCATCAAGTGTAGAAGGGTAAACCTCTCTTTAGATTCATGGGAAAATGCTTGTGAAGAGGTAGAGTCTACAATCCAGGAAGCACATGTAGTTTGTAGTAGAAGATGGTTTGCTTCTGATCACTTATTGACCAAGTTGGAATTCCCAACTTTGAAACTCATTGAAAATTTTGATCCACCCAAGTTAATGCTCGAAAAGGTTGAATAGAGGCTGGTGGAATGAAAAAAGCGAATCAATCAGTCGGAGCACATTAACATTGCTGAGCTTAAAGAGTTCATTGAGTCACCTATTATTGCAGGAGTGTAGGTCAAACTTTTCCTATGTGAGTGGGATAAGTTAAAGAAAAGGGAAATTGAATCTTTCAATTGCAAGAATCCACTGACACTCGAACATGCCAGATATCAAGATATTGAGGACTTGTTAGATGTATCTGCCAAGTGGCGGATTGCGCTTGGAAAGTCTTAATTAATATTTTTCAATCTTTATCTCTATTGGAGATTTTCCTTGTAATATATTTGTAATTATTATTTAAAGGGATTAGATATCATACGAAAGGGGGAGGGAGAAAATCACTGAAGGAGAAGTAAAGATACTCTGATTCTTTGAGGCATTGTAATTTTTTGCAGACTTAACGAAATACACTCAGTTTCTCTTTGTTGTCTCTTTTGTTTGATTTGTCAAATTTCTTTGATACATTCTAATTTCTCACTTTGTTTTCTGAATGAACTATGTTTTATTTTTTCAATTTTAATGAATGCATCGATCTTTAGGTTAGATTTATCTAAACGTACGATCCAGATGTTGTTATGTGTTGAGTGAATTTATTTATTTAACTCATTGATCTATTTCTGCAAAAGAAAAGCAGTTACAATCACATTGATGCCAATTTTTCAATTAACATATCATAACTGAACAGTCTCTTATATGCTTTAATTCTCAAGGTAAAATTATTCAGTTATCATTGTATGATTTTGCCTAAAATTGTTAAGTAAAGATCCAATTCAAATGTTTACTAATTGGTGAAACACTTAATCAAATCAAGATTTGATTGTTCTGCAAACTCAAACTATATTTCGTAACTCATATCTAACTTAATTAGATATTTCCTAAGCTAATACTACTTACCCCTTAGACATATAACACTTTTAATCTTTCCTAATAGGAAGACAGATCCACTTGGATCCATCCACATAAGTGCCAGTGGAGACCTAATATCTATGGGATTCAGTCACACCAAACATTCTAGGGATAGAACTACTCTTGCATAGGGTTTTTTGAAGCCTTTCAGATTGGGTTGTCACCCTCTGTGGTTTTACTTAGAAAAAATTCCAGCACTATCATATCCGGGGCTTAAAAAAATGGAGCTAGAAGGAGGGCCATAACCAGTCATGCCTAAAAAAAGCACCAGTAAAACTCTTCCAGCAAGGATACCGGTTGTTACCATAAGTCAAACTCAAACATCCACATGTACGGAGAAACCAGTTCAAGATCCAACTGTAATACCTGCTACTCCTGTAACAGGACAAGAAACACCAAGCCCTCAAATTATTTTTGTATCGCCTACAAGAGGGCCTCTCACCCTTCAGAAATTAAGAAAAATTAATCACGATACTATTTCTCGGGTTTAATAGAGAATTGAAGTCAATCAAAACCCGAGACAAATATTATCCCAACAACATCAAAATAGCAATTCTTGGATTTACACTGACAATCAAAATTCGAATAATCAAAAAACAAATAATCTAAACAGAGCTCGACAGGAACTG
>BSBM01000106.1:6370000-6372500 GCA_027924585.1 Larix kaempferi
GGAGCGTAGGTCAAACTTTTCCTATGTGAGTGGAATAAGTTAAAGAAAAGGGAAATTGAATCTTTCAATTGCAAGAATCAACTGACACTCGAACATGGTAGATATCAAGATATTGAGGACTTGTTAGATGTATCTGCCAAGTGGCGGATTGCCCTTGCAAAGTCTTAGTTAATATGTTTCAATCCTTATCTCTATTGGAGATTTTCCTTGTAATATATTTGTAATTATAATTTAAAGGGATTAGATACCATAGGAAAGGGGGAGGGAGAAAATCACTGAAGGAGAACTAAAGATACTCTGATTATTTGAGGCATTGTAATTTTTTGCAGACTTAACGAAATACACTCAGTTTCTCTTTGTTGTCTCTTTTGCTTGATTTGTCAAATTTCTTTGATATATTCTGATTTCTCACTTTGTTTTCTGAATGAACTATGTTTTATTTTTTCAATTTTAATGAATGCATCAATATTTAGGTTAGATTTATCTAAACGTATGATCCAGATGTTGTTATGTGTTGAGTGAATTTATTTATTTAACTCATTGATCTATTTCTGCAAAAGAAAAACAGTTACAATCACATTGATGCCAATTTTTCAATTAACATATCATAACTGAACAGTCTCATATATGCTTTAATTCTCAAGGTAAAATTATTCAATTATCATTGTATGATTTTGTCTAAAATTGATAAGTACAGATCTAATTCAAATGTTTACTAATTGGTGAAACACTTAATCAAATCAAGATTTGATTGTTCTGCAAACTCAAACTATATTTCGTAACTCAAATCTAACTTAATTAGATATCTCCTAAGCTAATACTACTTACCCCTTAGACATATAGCACTTTTAATATTTCCTAACAGGGAGACAGATCCACTCGGATCCATCCACATAAGTGCCAGTGGAGGCCTAATATCTGTGAGAGTCAGTCACACCAAACATTCTGGGGATAGAACTACTCTTGCATAGGGTTGTTTGAATCCTTTCAGATTGGGTTGTCACCCTCTGTTGTTTTACTTAGAAAACATTCCAGCACTATCATATCTGGGGCTTAAAAAAATGGTGCTAGAAGGAGGGCAATGACCAGTCATGCCTAAACAAAACACTAGTAAACCTCCTCTAGCAAGGATACTGGTTGTTACCAGAAGTCAAACTCAAACATCCACATCTACGGAGAAACCAATTCAAGATACAACTATAATACCTGCTACTCCTGTAACAGGACAAGAAACACCAAGCCCTCAAATTATTTTTGTATCTCCTACTAGAGGGCCTCTCACCCTTTATAAATTAAGAAAAATTAATCACGATACTATTTCTTGGGTTTAACAGAGAATTGAAGTCAATCAAAACCCAAGACAAATATTATCCCAACAACATCAAAATAGCAATTCTTGGATTTACACTGACAATCAAAATTCGAATAATCAGAAAACAAATAATCTAAACAGAGCCCGACAGGAACTGTTTCTTGACATCCAAATCTCATCATTATTTTAAGAAATAGATCAAGATCAGAATATCACACATCCCAACGTAGCATATGGTGGACTACCACCAACCCCACCTTCATCATCTTCATCCTCATCTGAGGAATCATCAGACAGTGAGTCATCCACAAGTTCTTCTTCTAAGGAAGGTATACCAATGGTAGATCAACAAAATAGACCTTGGTTAGATCAGGATGTTGTGTTTGTCCCTGGAGAACAACATAGGATTCCCAAAAACCTAGAGAAATGGCTTCCTAAATTTAATCTAGATGAAAAATATCCTACAGAAGACCAGATTAAAACCTTTGTGCAATCTATTAGGCTAAGAAGTGTTATACATGAAGATGTAGTCTGTAGGTTGTTCCCTTATACCTTTAAAGGGAAAGAATCTACCTTGTATTTTTCCCTAGAACCCTGATCCATCTCTTCTTGGGATGATTTTGAAGCCAGATTTATCCAAAAATTTGGAGATGATAAAACTCCTGAGGATCTGGTCATTGATCTATCCACAATGAAAATAAATGGAAAATAAATGGTTAAGGATTTCAACCAGAGATTCTCCTATCTAAAAAACATAATCCCTACCATTGTTCTTCCTGCAGAAGAATTACTGGTTGCGTATCACATTAAAGGTCTCCCCATCTCCATTGCTATGTGGGTCAAGAGAGCCCATAAGGATAATTTGCAGGAGGCTTTTGTTGAATCCATTCAGGTAGAAAAGGATATGTTTCGCTTAAAAGATAACTCTGACACTCAATATGATCAACCTTCTACCTCATGCAAGAAACAAGAAAATCCTCCTAAACCCACTGTGTAAAAGCAAGATCCTTTTGAAACTAATGATATGAACAAATTTCTGTAGAAGATCTCTAATGAAATGGTGGATTTGAAAAATACCAATAATGAAATCAAACCAATAACAAAGAATTCACAAGACCACCTTTTATGAGACCTTATCAACCTCCTCATATCCGAAATCCTCCTAATCCTGATGAGGGGTTGAATTCT